>PNEQ01005001.1:71182-87463 GCA_003012365.1 Medauroidea extradentata | reverse complement strand
TTGAATGTTATGAATTATGATGGACTCATGTAAAGTAAAATATGAATAGCTGTAGTATTTGAATAAAAAAATTACTGATAGAATCTTTCAATGTTTTTGGAAGAACTGTAATATTTGTTTCTACACGGACTAATGTGATTATTTTCTTCATAGTTAGGTTATGAGTCCGACTACGATAAGTGTGTGTAGGGTAGGAAGAGGGGGGGCATTTATAGTTAAGACGAGTAATGTAGAAATGCTAGTTCTGTATACAAGTTAGACGTTGTGTTAATTAATGTATTAAGGTTTATATATTTTCTTTACTTATGGAAACATTAGGGTGAGTGAGAGATTTTGGTCGGTGCTCAACATCGATTATATTATCGCTGGAAGAATTGATATGATTTAGAATGGTTGGGTACAAGTCGGACTGAGATATGAACTTTAAAGGAAATTAATATGTATTAGAGGTGGAATGGGTATGGAAGAAACTCTTGAAGGTATGAAATATTCAAATTAATTTCTAATTTACATGAAAGTGAATGGAGAAAAAGCTTTATACGTAAAAAATATTAGTTCCCGCTTATTAGTATATAATATATTTAACATTCATGTTGCGCATCGTATATGATGTCTGTTGTAGATAAAAAGTGAATGTCTATAATGGATGTGATCATCCAGTGATAAAAACTAACTACAGGGTTAACAATCTATATCTATGCTTCTTTACTGTTTCCGCGTCGCGTATACATAACTGCAATATGAATTTAAAAGCATGGAATAATATAGAAATGCGTCTACGATTTTATGTGTAGCTAAAATACTATAGTAAGTAGTTTTCTTGTTAATTTTGAGAAAACACTAGTGTTAATCCGAAAGGGTAATGCATATGGTGTCGCTCTCTGAGACATTGTGATGTGCTATGTGTTGTGCTTCCGGTGATGTGTTCGGAATGTATGTACATAGTTCCGTGTGGAGGTAAGAGATTATTTGTGTCTATGCGTCAAGCAGTGGACATGAGTTTAAGTATGTTTAGTCAACTTGTATATGAATAAATGATTATAAGTAGATAGGTTATACAGTAGTTGTGTAATTTTTTTATGCTTTGTCCATCTCGATGTGATAAGGGATGGAACAAATCACTCAAACAAACAAGCAAACAGGAAAACAAGAAAGTAATTACACGTATATAGAAGTTATGTAAAGCAATGTTCTTGAGTGATTTCGGAATAAATATGGTAAACAAAATATCAGTGTGAATGTACTGGTATTTGAACCAACGATCTCCATATTACAAGTACACGCGTGCAACTCTCGCGTCACCTTATTTTAAAACATAAAATACAATTATTTTGATAGCTGTAGAGTCTGCAAATATGAGACTACAATTTCGTACTGGTAAAAGTCTTGTATGTGTACGCTTTGAATTCAGCAAAAAATTATAGTTCCGATAAAAAACAATCGTGTCCTGACAGAGATTTGAATCCTGGACCATTAAATTAAATTAAAAACATGCTACCACTGAGCTATCATTGTAGTAGTGATATAATTTTTCTTAAGACTTAAAATGTAATAGGAGGGTAGGAAGTGTCTGGCACTGCGCTGCAGCGAGGTAGGGTGTGGTAGTACATATAATAGGCTTTGCTATTGTTCTCGTCAGAAAAGTGTTTTTCTTTGCATACATCGGATACATACATAGACTGTGCCTTGGAGAAATGGACGGTTGTGTACTTCCCAGACTCAGTCCAGCAACGAGGCCGGATGTCACCGGACACCGCACAGGTGTGCAAGCAGAGTCCAGAGTCCAGAGTCTAGAGACCAGAGTCTAGAGACCAGAGTCCAGAGTCGAGTCAGGTTGCTCCACGCGACAGTGACATGCGAGAGTGCTTGCCTTGCGCTTCCTACATGGACGTCTTGCACAGCGCAGCAGTATGCACATGGCGGATGTTACCGACACCATGCAGGTGTCAGAAAGTCACGAAGGCAGTGTCGTGTGACATTGCACCCTGTAGCTTCTCTCTTGACTTTGACAAGGTCAGACAACTACATCGTGCTCTTGTGTGCATGCTTACAGCTACCTACGTTATATTCTCGCGTACTAAGTGAAATCTAGTACGAGAACTACTTCTATTTTAATTATACTGAATTAATTCGATACTTCAGCCTATCCATGCTACTCGCCTAAAAACAAAAAGGTTATACGCAAATTCAAAGACAAATGTAACTGTGTGTATATGACTGAGTTTGTAGAACTGCGTGCGAAGATGTATGCCTACAGGTGTTTCTGCGAGAGTGTATGCAAAAAGGCCAAAGGAATTCAGAAATTTGTGATCAAAAAGAAAATTACCTTTCAGGACTACATCAGAGCTTTGAATAGAGAGAAGGCTATGCGAGTAATTGGACATAGTATAAGATCACGAAAAAAGCAACTATATTCCGACTGTAGCAACAAACTGGCGTTTATTTGGCTAGACGACAAGCGATGTGTTTGCAAAGATGGAGTAAACATTCTACCACATGGATACTCTAACTGAAGGTAAGCCATGTTCATTATACTATTTATATTAAATTTGTCACTGCATCATACTATTTCCCTAACAAATGTACTGAATGTTATTAATGTGTTGAAAATTTTTTCTCTCCCGACTGTGACTTACAACCTGGGTAAAGCGAAAAAGTGAGAACAAAAAGCTGAAATGACATAATTAACTGGCAAAGTCTAGTAACTAATGCAACAGCTACATTGTTAGTGGACTGCAAAGAAGACACGTGTGGTACACTACTAGCAGCTACTATAAGACTACTGCAGAAGTCACGAGACTCCACCAAGACTACATTGTGAAACTGATCAAGGCATATTATTACCATACCGAGTAACTGTATAAATGTTAGAAAATTAAACAAAAACATGTGAAATAGACTTACAGAATAGGTACAGGGGAAAAATATGTATACATTTACAGAATTCTAGTACATGTAAATCTGTAAAACCAAATATTTGAAAGGTTACTAAAAATGTATACACAGGTTTAAAAAGTAATTTGAGCTATCAGTGGCACATCATGAAAAGATCTGAGCAGACTTAATGAAAAAAATCTAACTAAAACATTATGAGAACTGCAGTAGGTGACGATGATGGGCGGCAACATGATAAACACATGGCTCAAGTAGCTATTTATACTCCAGTACATGCAGAAAGAGAAGCTGGGACAGGTTGTGACTTGACTGGCAATGATGGAGAGGGGAAATGAGGGGGAGGTGCAGTGACAGTTCAAGGACATATGATGCAGGAAGAGAAGCTGTGACAGGTTCTGACAGGTGCAGCAGTAATGTCTCAAAGAGTGGAAAGGAGGGGGAAGTTCAATGTCAGTTCAAGATCATGCGATGTAGGAAGAGAAGCTGTGACAGGTTCTGACAGGTGCAGCAGTGATGGCGGCGAAGAGGGGAAAGGAGGGGGAAGTGCAATGATGGTTCAAGGTCATGTGATGTAGGAAGAGAAGCTGGGACATGATCTGACAGGTGCAGCAGCTCTGGTGATGGAGAGGGGAAAGGAGGGGGGAAGTGAGCTGGGACCGGTTCAAACAGGTACAGCAGCTCTGGTGATGTAGAGAGGAAAGGAGGGGGAAGTGCAATGACAGTTCAAGGTCATGTGATGCAGGAATAGGTGCTGGGACAGGTTCTGACAGGTGCAGTAGTAATGATGGTGAAGAGGGGAAAGGGGTGGGAAGTGAGCTGGGACAGGTTCAAACACGTGCAGCAGCTCTGCTGTGAAGAAGGAGAAAGGAGGGGAAGTGCAATGACCGTTCAAGGACATGTGATGCAGGAAGAGAAGCTGGGACAAATTCTGACAGGTGCAGCAGTAATGGTATGCGAAGAGTGGTAAGGAGGGGAGAGGGAAGGTACTGTAGATAACTGCATGGTTATACAAAACTATAGTCAGTTCCCTGCTGGATGCCGAAGAGGTCGGATGCTGTCCATCATGTCTGGGAGATGTGCAAGTAAGGGTCATAATTAATTACTGAATTTATCGGTTAAATCGATTGGTATAGATTCGAGAATGTAGGATATTTGATCGGTTGAATCGAAAATTATTAATTGTTTGAATTGATCAGTTAAATCGATCGGGTATTGTTAAATAATAAATAATTTAGAATGATTTTACATTTTTAGTTATTAAAAATATTAGGGGTTATGTATACACATATACTGCATAGCATGTGAACCTTACGAATGTCGAGCCGAAGGTTGCCGAGCATGGCCGAAGATTGCCGAACGTTAACGAGCTTGGCCGATCATACCCGATGTATTTTTTAACTAAATAATTGTTATATAAAATTATATTATATAAAACATTTTATTTATTAAATAGTTTTTTTTAAGTTTTAATTTTTATTAAATCAATTTTTTAATGCATTTGGGGTTAGGATGGAATGCAAATTCAAAATTTTTTGGAAGACTTGGAAGTAACCTCCAAGATGGCGGTCGGAACAAGATGGCAGAATTTTTAAACTTTTTTTTATTTTTAAATATTTTTTTAAAATTTTAAATTAATTTGTTTTAATTTTTCGAAATTGACGTCATTAAAGATGGCGGTCGGAAACAAGATGGCGGCCGGAAACAAAATGGCGTCGGGGTGTCGGGTTACAGGAGTCAAAGGTCAAGGTCATGGGGTCAAAGGTCAAGGTCACCCACACACCCACAGCCCCCAGCCCCTGTCCCCGATCCGCCATTTTCCTTCTACTTACCACTCCCTCTTAAGCTATTTCTCCACTGATACTGTTCCAGATCATCGTTCTTCTTCAAGCATTCTTTTTTAAAAACACTTATTTCCATCTGAATCTTACAGCTCCTCAATCACCTTTCTAGCTACTATATCAGTCACAGCTTCTGGAATTTTCTGTATCATTCCACTGCTTCCTAGCAGCTCTTGAATGGTGCTCGTGATAGTTTGAGAGAGTTCGGTGTTCAGGTCAGCCCTGGTCGAGCGGTCTGGCACATCCGGCGAGGCAGAATCCACAGTAAGAGACATAGCAAGATAGTTTAATGAAGTTTATAACACAAATACAAAATATTTTAAGAAGATAATGTCTCCCCTGTATCCGAAAATAACTAGTTCACACGTTCGAAATGTTCCCGCTACATTTACCACTTTTTTATACACCTGCCTGGACACTTTCCCCGGAGCTTACGTATCGCGCGTCTATTAACTGCCCGCCATCACTTAATTTCACGATTTTTCGTAATTCGTCCTTGAAAGCTGTTAAAAAAATAAAAAATGTGTTTTCAAATAATCTTCTGTACCGCTTATACCCCTTGAGATATCGAGATGATTTTTGATAAGAATAAAGATAATATAAATATCTACAAATCAAATTTAGTATTTTATAAAATTCGAAAATTAAGGATGTGAATAGCAGTTCAATGTTACAGTCTCCCGAAGTTCGTATCCCGTGCAAGACTTCGCGATGGCAATTACTATGACATCATACGAGCATATATGCGCGCGCTCTTTATACTGAGCTAAGGGAGTTAATTATAGTTCACTGTTATTGAGAACGCTAGCTGTTAAGTGCCTTCATCACATATTTTATCCAAAGTTACTGTTTACATTACATAATTTCACGCGGGCAAATCCGTAGCCGAGCAACTAGTGTATATTATATTTTTTGAATTAAATTTGTTTTCATGAATTATTCCGTCGTTACGTGACGCAGTTGTTTGTAGCTCAGGTCTACAATACGGGATGTTTTGGGGCTCGAATTCCGTTAAAGGCTGTGTGCGAACGTTCAGTTCTGACACACACACACACAAAAACTGAAAAGTAGCTCGAATTAGTGCAATTTGCATGTAGTCGTTTAAAAGGGGTAAAATGTATTATGCGGTTCACTTTCCGTTTAGTTTCCTCGAACACATCAGTTCATATAATATATCATCTCACTAATCTCAAGGTTGTGGTACTAGATACGTTTCCAAGTAACCATTTCTCACATAAATGCTCTAATGGCATTAAATTTGATTTTAATAGTTTGAAAGTATGTAATTAAGGGTACCATCACCAACGGTTCTGCAAAGGGTAAATAAGAAGTTTTTGTTCGATTACCTCTTACATTTTAGAGTCTGTAACTACCACACAACTTCAACTTTGCAGTGTTATTAATAAGGCCTAGGTGAAGTCGCTGTTAGTGGCAGGGACAAACTTAAGACTGCTTTTTCGCGTGGACAGCTACAGCTACTTATCCTGCTGCAGAGGTAGCTCAAATATCATTTGCCACTCTAACACTTGACGACTGGACTACCTATCTGGTATACAAAGACGCTCTTCAATTAAAGTAAATATTATCCGCAATGAGTAATAATCGCGAGCAAGGCCGCGGGCGCACTGCTAATGTATGTATATATATATATATATATATATATATATATATATATATATATATATATATATATACATAATATTAATTTAAATTTATAATTTTCCAAAATTATGAAGGCAGGGCGAACAGAAAACACAATTGTTTGGTCAGCTTTTAAGTAATATATGTGTGCCAAGTTTGATGCAATTCGTGAAATAAAATTTCCATAGATGCGTAATATTATACAAATAACATACACATGCCACCGTTTTTAAATTATGAACAAAGGATACACGAAAAACAAAAATGTTAAGTTAACTTACTATGTACTACATGTGTTCTAAATGATTAATAACACTCGGAAAAGTATTTTCTCTAAATTACTGCTATGCTTAAAACATAAAAATGGCCGTCATTACGAAACTTTAACGACACGATAAACGAAATAATGTGGTTGATGGTTCAGAAACTTGAGTATAGCGTAAATGTATTACACAAAAGTAAAGACAATGTAGTATGTAGTAAATGCGTACTATGTTTAAAGGCATTTAGAAAATTATTTGTGATGTGTAGTAGTATGCTAAAGAAGACGCCTTTTTTATACTGTATAAAAAACATAAATTTATTTCTTAAATGTCAAACCACTTTCTAGTTCTTTGTGTATAACGAGTTTGTTGAAATTCTGAAATATGTTTCTTTGGAAAATATGAACACTACAGAACGAAATACACATCAATCATGTAAGTTTACTATATTTTATATGTTCACATAGTTTGATGAAATTTGGTCCACGTGCTCAAATGTTATTAGTGGAAAATTAACTGACGGACGCGCAATATAATTAGTCTACCTTACCTAAAGGAAAAATGGCTGATAAGAGAAGACTTAAAGATATATAGGTATGGTGACATTTTCCCACGCATCGTTTTACTACGTTATCATGGGTATTTTAAAATTGACTACAGTATTTACTTTGTTTGATATTATGTATTTTATAGGCTATTTTTGTTGAAAATTTTAACACTGGATCCTGGATTTATGTTTATTTTTGCGTTTCTTTTCCTTTTCATTAAATGTGTGCTTTCACCAAGTCAAACATTCCCTCGAAATGACACGTCCGCAAAACGTATAGTTCTTTTTGCTAAGCACCCTTATTGCAAGAATCGTATATGCACAGATTTTGATTAATTACAATATTAATTCCTGAAGTGAAACATTTAGAACTAATTTATTCTCTCAGTTCACCAACTTGTGACTTATAAAATCATTTTAAATTTGATCACATTCTTTCGTGCTAAGAAGTACATTAATGTTCAATGGCTTTTAATAGTATTTATGCGTAACAATACGAGGCTAATGTGATACATACACAGCGTGATATAAATATATGTTTAATAACTAGGCTTTTCCCGAAGTTGATATAAATCAATGATATGTTAGTAATTTTAATTACTATTAACATTCAGTACTTCGTAACTCAGGGCCAGCATTGTTTGCGGCAAGTTTATAACAGGCTTTGTCAGTCCCGTAATATATCATTCTCCGGGTGATTGCAAGAAAAGAAAAAATTTACGTGATTTTAATTAATGGCGTCGGCATACCTATTTACGACAAATGACATGTTAAGGAGTTTTAATAAATTCGGAAAATATTTATTGATCCGTGCAACTGAATTGTGACTCGGAGAGATGCATTGGCAAAATCTTCAGTGATTTTACCTACATTTAAGCTAGCGAAACTACATATTTTATAAGTGGGATAAAGCTTATTAAATCAGCCTGTAATCTTTCTTCTCAATGCTGAGCTGAGTGTAATATTGCGTGACTTACCCTAAGATTGTAACTTAAAATTCTATGTGTGGCCTGTCAACTGTTTCAGAGTCATGTTCACAGAAGCTTACGCAGACCTGGACAACATAATGAAGTATTCCGGTACAAAAGAACATCCAGGAGGACATTTCACATTTAATTTCTTCCTTCTGCAACATATATCAAATAATTCCAATGCTGAGGACTACCTGTATATCACAAGTTTGTGGCTCGAAAACCTCCCAGAAGGTGGCTGGCCCAACTGGGTGGTAAGTATTTATCACAATAAATTTTATGATAGTAAATTAATGGAAGAAAGCCTTTAATGTTTTTAATGTTCATTCATGTACTGGCCCGTTTGTTGGGTTATGCGCGTACTACATAGAATCTTTAAACCAAGTACCAAATTTCAACACAAGCAAGCACATATAATTCTGGAATCTACATAGTAGGTAAACTTGGCATTTTTTCTCATGTAGAAATACAAATAATTTTATACACAAAATTTAAAATTTTAAATAATCTGTCATGTCAATATACGGTTCAATCAAAACACATGTGTTGTCAGTACACGATAGCAGCATTGTATGATACCAATTAATTATTATTCCTGCATAGAAGAAAACATTTATTTACGGACATAGGTATATTCGGCAACAATACGACTCATATTTTTTGTGTATTTTATGTCCGTTTTTGTTAATTGTCATTCAACACAAATTTGGTCAACGAATCATGAGCAATGGCGTATGTGCACAAACTAATATATTCTTATTGTAAACTCCCATTACAACAAACATTAAAAATCTCATTGAATTAATTAATCAAGTGTAAATTATAACTATAAGTCAAAATAAACCCTACATTTCGTAAAAATTCTTGGATAAATTTATATATTTATGGGTTTAAATTCTCTAAACATTTTATTTAATTAATGTTAACTTAAAATTAAATATATGTTTTATGATAAGACTACTACTCAAAATATAATTCATCGACACAATAACGGCACGAAAACATTTTTTAACCCTGTTATGGTTCGCTCGTATGTAAATGTTTTAAATTTACTGTCGAAACCGCTAGCGTTCAAAATCAAATGATATAAAATCGAAAATCCGAACTGTACGTGGCTTTGCAGAGACTTCAATAAATACTTCAGCAGATATTTAATTTAGTGAAATAGTAAACTTTTGGATGCTACTTGAAAGAAATATAAAATTTTAATGATTGTAAATTAAAAGCATTTCAAAAATAGTTTTAAAATTATTTTACTTTTGGCAAGGTACTTTTATCAAGTTAATACATACATTATATCCCGAAATTATATAACCTCAAATCCTATAAACATATTTGGCATTTGAAAGACGTTACAGATCATAATCCCACATCAAGTTGCATTAATTAATTTTTCGCCTTTTCATAATTATGTAAAAATAATGGTAAAATTTGCGATTAAATGGTATTTTACATTTTCTATGTACTACAACTCACGCCAGACGATTGAACATTTAACGGAAATATATGTTGCAATATATCAAGTAAAGTTAGAATATTAAACAATACCATCTGGACTTGTTGCAGCCTTATGTACGACAGCAATTCAATATTCATACGTGTATTGTAGCACAATTGAAATAGTATTTGTTATACAATCGCATGTTAGACAGTTTATTTCTCACCATAGAGCATCGCCATTCTGCTCTGCGCGTCTTTTATTCGCACAAAACTGTTACAAAACCCATATAAAGGTATGGTAGAGGAACACACAGTACAAGAAATCTTTGAATTCATCGGGATCACGTCCGCAACTCGGCTATCACTCCCACGCAAGTAATGAGCAACAAACCGGACCTAGACAGATTGAGGACAAAACTTTCTAATTTACCTTATTAGTTACGTTGCTTAAGGACACGGACGAAAGCCTAATTGTTCGTGTAGAGGTTGTACGTCTTAAACTGGGCAATTTCTTAAACTTTTATCTCAAATGTCGTCAGGCTTCTCACGGACAAAGTAATGAGCCAACGGGCGAACGCGACAGGAAAACGTTTGACAGCGCCTTGTCCAATATTGGACGCATCCACGTATACGCTATCAAAATAGGAAACTGCGACATTAGCTGGAAAGACACACGCGATTTAGGCTCGCAAAGGCCTTTCCCTGCTCTTCTACACAGTTAGGCTTAATTTCCGCTCCATTTCTGCTGAGGTAATTCATGGTAGCTGCCACATCAGTCATACCAGGCATGAACCATGAGTGGTATCCTACCATACCGACAAACTTCTGCACACCCTAAAAGTGTTTAGGCCTGGGAAAATTAATCACAGGAGAAACTTTGTCGGGATCCATAGTTAAGAATTCTCTGATAACAACATATCATTAACATTTCACTTATATCCAAAATCAATTTTGAATGTGGCCCAAAATGAATTAAGCATATAAATTAATATAACGCCTTACTGCTCACGGTCTGCTGCCATCGAACCAAGCGCCCATCCTCCTCAGTTAGAAAAACTATTAACTGACTACATGCATTCTCAAAACTGTACCAATATAAAGTGAACCTACTGACACAGACACCCAGAAAGGAACTGCCGTTATCAACGAAGCCTACAGCTCATGTCCAGCCCAGTGAAGACGGTTGAGGGCAGGAGTATAGCTACTCCAGAGAACATAAATAGTTGTTTCTCGCAACCAGCGCTAGGAGTGCTCACTGCTGATTAAGTTTTATAATCCGTCATACGGTGCTACTGGAGAATTTTCTCGTCGCCTTTTGGCTCGAACGTGTGCTTGACCTGCCAGTCAAAAGATTTGAGACATTTAACACTTGTGTACAGTCATTGCTAAGATTTGCTTGTCCTGAGACATACCATACTTTTACACTGTCCTGAAGGTGTAAATTAGCTCAAGGTTAAGGTATCTGTATGTAAAACTGTGCTGAGGCTAGTCAGAAACTAATGTACGTAATTGTTGTATTGCAGATTGGTAACCATGACAACCACAGAGTTTCGGCCAGGGTAGGCGCCCCGCTGGTGGACGCGTTGAATGCTCTGGCTCTGCTCCTACCTGGCACCGCCATCACGTACTACGGCGAAGAGATAGGCATGGAGGACACATTCATCAGTTGGAACCAGACTAACGACCCAAGAGCCTTGAACGCCGGTCCAGAGAGGTACCTCAGTTTCACCCGAGATCCAGAGAGGACGCCCTTCCAGTGGGACAACACCACCAGCGCAGGTGATTACACTGTCTGTCTGTCACAAACATGAACCGGCTGTCCTACCTGATCGGAGAGACTTATCGTTCTAACTGACCTTATAAAGGACTGGTTGAAATACGATGGGGCCACGTACAACTCCATAGCTAAGCTTCTCTTGTTTCTTAAATATGCTACTCTCCGAGGCCTAGGTACACACAGTAGGTTTCCGTGATTTCTGACTAATGAGATGTCCACTACAACATTGTATGTTGACGTTTTTAAATTACTGCGCCATAAAGCTAATGTCAGTACTACATAAGTAAATTTCTTCCACAACATAGTAAAATCTGAAACGTACTGTCATGGATTTATTCACTGACCAGGACTTTATATTCTATAGTAATTAATTTGGTTTTCTTTATCCCGTATTATGTTTGTTATTTGTTGTATCTCGTTGCTTTAGTAATTAGTGATCTGGTATAACTGATTAATGTTTATAATATTGTTGGTCTTATGGCAAAGCTTATTATTTATATTATAGAAGATTTCTATCTCAGTTAGATCATTACTTAACTATTTTTCAATGGTCACTTAAATATCAAAGCTCGTCCATCTGCTTTAACAGAATGTCAGATAGTTTGGAAATTTTCTGAGCAAAGTGTCAGGATATTTTATTAAGATCATTATAATAGAGGGAAACAAGTTGATATCTGTACAACCGTTCAGCTCATTTTGCTTATTTCAATTACTTTACTCATCCTAGAATTGTTTAATAACAGAGTTAAAAGAAATAGAAGCAATAGCAGGAGGATAAATAGAAACGAAATCAGAAACAATATTTAAATATGAGCAACATTAATCGGAATTTTAAGACACTTTAATTTCTGGTGATTTAGTTGGAAATATCTTGTAAAGTGGTGCTTTCATAAAAAGATGCAAACAAATTACTTCATTCTGAATGATATTATAAGTTATTTTTAATTAAAAATTAATGCGGAGCTATAAGCGATAAGAGTGAATTGAATTGTAACGGGTTCATCGATAGAAGGTACTAGATAAGAGAAACAGAGTTCCACAGAATAACCACATTTTAACACTACCAATCTCGCTGGAAATCATACCCAGCATCTCAGCATGCAATTGTGTAAGTTGAGTGATCTAGCAGTAATTCGTCCACCACTATGGTTTTCATACGCACTGGAAAAATTCCTCTTATTTGTGTAGGTATTTATTTACATCGAAGTTCAGTTTGAATCTCCTGTTCTTAGATTTACCCTACTCAGAATCACCTTGTATATAATCACCAGAGCCTATCGTGTTAAAGCAGGGTGTGCCACGTGAATGTGAAGGATGACAGGATAAAATGAGTGGCTATCAGGAAAGGATCTAGGGAGGGGGGCGGTTGGCTGACTACCCCAGGCGCCGGGTTAGAGGAGGCGCTGGTGGTGCCGAATATTTTAAAATTTTTACTTGGGAAAAACTTGTAAATGAGTGTGAAAAAGATACAGTATCTACCAATATTTAGACTTTAACTATTTTCGTATTTTATTAACCTTCAAAACCATACATTGTTATTAATACAGTATTTATAATTAGAATACACTCTTAATTAAAACACTGCTAATGGTAGTTAGTAAGAACCGGTTTTATGTATTTCTACTAAATTTTATACTGTTATTTAAGCTTGCGCAAATTATTACTGTTGAGTTAATTGGGCTGATGGAAAAAGTAGTGGGAAATGACGGCGCCGGGGGGGGGGGGGGGATCACAGTTCTTGCCCCCGAACAGAGGAGGACCTATGTGCGTCCCTCTGGTGGCTATAAGAGACGCGTCACTTTCATTAACACCCAGCCTTGGTTAAAAATAGTTTTGTACTTTTTAAATTGTTTTGTTTTGTTTCCTGACGTATTATTTAATATATGAAACACTATAATACTAAAACCTTTATGTCCGAAATTTACGATTCATTAGTAAAGTTATCTTTATTCGTTCGAACATGTAGGCACTTACGTGTAATTAAAGCACAGTAACACCCCGAAATAATTTAATACTTACAAAATACCCTTTTTAATATCGCTACGCAATTATACTAATGATAAAAATGTATGGAATTTTTTCACAATACCTGTATAAAGTTTGCCACGGTTTTTCACATAATTTAGCCAAACCGCAAGAAGTTGTTTCAGTATGTATGCGCAAACGTACCTTTACCATAATACACAGACTAAACATTAACTACCGTTAGAGACGTTTTGGATACCAGACCTTGATTACAAATATTCATTTGAAGCGAATTAATAGTACGTTCAGCAAATTGATTTCACATTATTTCTTGTTCTATTAACACCAACAATTTACAACGTTGTCAAACAAACGTCAGTCTGTGAACGTTATTTCTCAGTATTTGATGCGAACGTTTACATTTTACTTACTGTTAATCAAATATAAATACATTTCTACATATCAGTTATTGCCACATTCTTAACAGGATGTGATGCTCCATATGGCCGCCACACCCAATTAATATAGGTAACAGACGGTGTTATTAAATTGTCCTAAATAACGGATACAATAATAAACATGTCCTTAGGTATGTTATAAATATATAGTCTATGTGTATAAAAGCAGGTGCCTGACAACGTTCTAGCCTTCTCGCCCCCAACCACCCTCAAGTAAACCACCTAGATGTCTGACTAGAAGGGAGGAAAGTCGGTCTATAGTATGTAGTATGCAAATGTAAAATAGTAATAATAATCAGGTTATAAAAAAATTTATGTATTAAGGAAAACAGTTAGGGCAACTGTAGTAAACTGTAATAAAAGTTTTTGTACTTTTACAGAGAAAATCTTTGGAATCCCAGTAGGGAAATATATTCTGTGTAAAATTCCAATGGTTGTTCATGTAATAAAATACAAAGCATATGTTTGTAATTTAAATGCAAATTGTACTTCATAAATAACACTCAACTTATTTATCAAATAACTTTTGAATAAAGGATGTTTACATGAAACTATTTTGAAAATAAAAAATAATTTGGAGGTGCTAAGTTTCGAACCACTCTCCCCGCGCTTAGATTCTGCGCATCTTATCCCTAGACCACTGTTTCTTTTGTACTGCTTACTGTTTATTTATTTGTATGCATTCAATGTACAGTTAAGTAATAATTAATTCTTTTAAAGTATGCAATTAACATAAACATTCACTTTATTCCAGAAAAATTATATCCAGAAGTTGTGATCTTTGCATAAGTAATTTCCGGTGAACCTATGATTTTGGTAGACTAGACATTTTTCTAAGTTTATTTTTGTAAACAAAATACTTTTAACATTATGAACTAATAAATTTGCACGAAAAATTTTTCAACATTTACAAAAGTTTATACAACTACGAAGTAGTGCCTTGTAATATTTTGCAAAATTATTTACAGTGCAGGAACTGTCGGTATGTAGGTAAAAAGAGTTATTTTGTAGAATTACAAATTTTACATTTTGCAACTTTATAAACTAATGATTTCACAAAGTATTTGTAAAAGTACGAAGAAAATCTTTTTACAAATGTTTTGAGAGAAATTGTAGCGAAATGAAATTAATAATTATTGTAATAAATACGGCAATGACTGGAAATTATTGTCCTCGAGGGGCGGGGCCATCTTTCGGCCAGACGTCCTTGAGCCGCGCGAGACGGCGGGCAGGGGTGTTGCCACCGGACGTCATTGGTTTAGGCGTCGGGATGTCTTTATAAGGAAACATTTGCGAGCCGCGAAGAACGGCAGGAGAGGTGCTGCCGTCGGGCGTCAGGGCGGGCGTCGGAACGCATATATACAGGCGGTGTTAACTTAAGATATCGACGGATCGGGGTGATACCGCCGGACATCTTCAGTTTAAGTGTGTAGTATGAAGCAACTTTTCACTAACATGTTGTTATTTTTATATGTATACCAGCTATTTTTACCTTTTTTTAGACGCAAATTGTGATTAAATTTGGCTTTTATATATATTTTTTATCTCGAAAAGGTAGTGGCTCGTTGAAGCCAAAATTTGCATGTTTCCGTACTGAAACCAACTCACTTGCCAATACAATAAATTCACAGTAATTAACTATGCTGTAGGCTACAAGTTCAGCTGTGTTAAACAGCAAAATAAAATGTTTGCATTTAAAAGTTATTGAATTTTTTCTCAGCATTTCTATTTAAATACCGAAAGTTTTTACTATTTGTTTTTATGTACGAGAAATTGTAGGCTGCGTGCGACTTCTTTACACACTGAGATTTTTTTTTTTTTTTTTTTTTTTTCAGTTTGGTGTGTCAGTTGGTTTTAGTGTAGCCGAGTCCGTAAAATGGAAACATTCAATTATTGACTTTGACAAGCCATTACGCGAAAACCATGAGAGTTAAAAAAAATTCACAAGAGAAACATATAGTCACATTTTGTGCCTGAAATTAGGAAACAAGTATCTGGTACAAATAAAATATAAAAAATAGTATCTGGTACAAATAAATATAAAAAAACATAGTGATGAAAATTGCTGCGTACCGCGGCCTTTAAGCGATGGAATAACTGTCACAATTTAGTGTGGAAGACCGCTGGCCAAGCCATCGTACCTCTGACGTTATTTAAATATACATATTTATGACACTAGTGGGTGCATAGTCAGTAAGTTCATAACCGACAAACCTTGTTATAATAACGGTCGTGTCAGGAGTAGGCAGTAATATCATTCTACCCGGTGTAACCCAATATGGATGTTCAATTAATAAAAGATGGAGACAGTTTTACAGGTGCAAAAATTTGAGGGATGTTTTCACAAACATAGAAAAAAATAAAAATATTATTTAAGTTTCGTAATTTATTTGTGGGCACAAGATATTTGCATCTTGGAAATTTTTTTAAAAAGACCCATATAAAACAATTAAATTCAGGTACAAAGTTATTACACAATTCCTTCA
>PNEQ01005001.1:51178-70182 GCA_003012365.1 Medauroidea extradentata | reverse complement strand
ACAAACAGAAAACTATCGCATAACGTCATCGAGTCGAGTTGGCAGTTTGGCAGACGTTTCCTCGGCCCAGTCTATCTCTGAGTCCGGAATGCGTGGTTTCATACAGACTGCGCCGCGAGTGTCCACTTTAACCGTTGTCATATCGTCGTACCAGGTCTAAGCAGAACTGCACAAACGTGAAAGGTAAGTATTCATTTCAATATAACAAGCCCTCCACATATCTCTGCTCAATAACAGACATTGTTATAATTTCGATGTAGAATAAAACCAAATATGCGTAAAAATAACAAACATGACGGGAGACAAATGAGATGCAGGTCGACCATTGCGTCTCACCGGGTAAAACGAAACTTACTGTAAACTGGGTATACTTTGCACCAGCATGTATAACTTTGCACCACCAAATAATATAGTTTCTATGCTGACAGTTAAAAGACAAGTCATTGTATTCGATTGAATTAAATTATTATTTTTTTTTAATACCCGGTCATGATGCGTCTTTATTTCATTACATGATCTAGAAACAAATACTTTTGGTGGTGCAAAGTTACCCCTGCTGGTGTAAGGTATACCTACTTTTCGGTACCGAGTTTTTATTTCCCCACGCAATAACATCAGAACTTGTATTATTAAACAGGACGTCGCAAGGACTTTGTGTGGTACAAGCTGGCACGGACGTTGACAACCAGGGAGAACATAATAAGACAGTCCTAAGTTCCATTTTAAACAACTGAAACCTCACTTTCGCCAAAGACGCTCGAATTAGACTACAATTTTTCTTCTTCTGCTTCTTCTTCTAGTTCCTCCTTAGTACCAACGTCAAAACACTCACAGTGAACCATGGGGAGAGACATTTCAGAAAAACCTTGTACACAATATAATATTTACTATCAAATTTGACTATTTCAAAATACTATTTAAAACTATCGTTAATGGTATGTGTTATTATAGAGTTTTGTTTCGTTCTTATTTCATTGTAACGTTTTTTTGTTAATAAGTTTTCCGACTGAGGTGAGAAAATTTGGCAATCGTCGGTTGAGGACGACTTTGTTCTGTTCCAGTTACTGTTATTAAAATAATCTTACAAAATTCCGAAACAGTTGAACCCACAAACGGTACTAAAATGTGGTCGTTATATTGCTTGTTAAAACTGGTTAACATTCTACGTATTTTCGTTTAAATATAAATACACGCATTCATGTACATTTATCATACAGTTGAACTTGATGAGTAGTAATATACGGGGAGTGACTTGAGAATATTTTATCCTCCATGTGGTAACTCTGACAAATAATAAATACTTCCACTTTATTTCAAATAATTAATGTCAACGTTAAATACTATACTGTTGTTACAAGTTATACCCGGCGCCTCCACCATTGTTACAGAATGATTTATTTTGTAAGTCGTTATTATTATATTGGGGGTTCCTAAGTTATTATTAGTTTGGGGGTTTCACTCAGATCGTAGCTACACTGTGGTTTTATTTATATGTTATTATTAGGGTTAAATGACTTAAAAACAGTTATGGTTAAACGGGCATTTACTATACTACAATGGCAGGTACTCTGAATACAAAATATGTTACAATGTGTTCTATTTATTTAGGAGGGGAGCACAATATTACTGATTATTAAAGTATTATATTAGGCTGAGAGTCTCTGCCACATAATTAGATCTGACGACCTTACCGAAGCTGGATTGATGAGGAGACGGCATCGACGGACGAGCACGCACCCGCCGGGGCTCGAGTCCGAGTCCCCGGCGGAGAACTGCACTGCTGTTGATCTGATGAGTGCTGGTGGACGACAGACCGACGACAGACAGACCCTGTTTCCTTGGTAACCGCGCCATATGTCGGCGTGCTTGTCCTCGATATTGTGCAACTACGAGGGAGGTGAGGTGAGTTGCTGTCTTCCGTGGTTTCCCAACACTGACCTGATTGCCGCTCGGACGTCTTGCTGTCCGGCTTACCAGGCAATATTGCAACACTGTCAACAATGAGTTAATACATGTTGTACAAGTCACCAAGTTTTATGGCAGTCTTTAAGATGAATGTAAGAC
Organism: Medauroidea extradentata; assembly: GCA_003012365.1. NCBI lineage: Eukaryota > Metazoa > Arthropoda > Insecta > Phasmatodea > Phasmatidae > Medauroidea > Medauroidea extradentata. The sequence goes on along the minus strand of PNEQ01005001.1, from coordinate 68,118 downwards.
ATCTCTATATAATTGATGTGTGTAAGTTTTTCTTGAATAGACATAAAAAAAATTGCATGTCTTGTAGATCGTTTCTGGGAGGACCCTTGATAGCGACTGTAATATTTTTAGCTACCTAGTTGTCAAGAAAATCCAAACTGAGTTTCTTGTAACGTTTATATACCTATCTCAACGCTTTGTTTGGTTGATTTGGAAGAGTTTTATGGTGAGAGACTTATTTACACGTCGGTTATTTGTAATCTCGCAATGAGTCATGATTATTTCAACCGGTTTACGTATTCTTGAGGAAAATTTTCGCGCCTCATGTGTATGTTTTAACTATAATTTATCCAGTCATCTCTTATATTCTGAATTTTAGTTGTTATTCATTTATCACATGAAGGCGTTTGATTTACGACAGGGCTTTCTTGCCATATGTTAGTTTGTTCATATGTTAAGTACCTGTAGTTAAAATAACTGAAAAATACGTTTATTAATGACGAGTGTTATTGGGTGATTATCCGTCCGGTTGGCCCTAATGCTATTATGTGATCATATTCTTCAGCTAAATAAATTTAATTGATATCGCAATATTGATTTAAATTTTTGGTAAACTTACATTATTCATTTGAAATTAACTTCTTAACAACCTGCGTACATTCACACGTCTCCACTATTTGAAAAGTAGTTTTCTTTTAAATCAGTTTCTGCCTAAGTATGTAAGATTGCTTTCTCTGGAACGTGTATTTGTAATATTCTACAATAATAAAAACCTGATTTTAATGAATTTATGCAGGTTTCTCTACTAACAGCAATACTTGGCTACCAGTTAATTCCAACTATGAAACTCTGAATCTGTTGAATCAACAAGAATCTGAGAGAAGTCATTACAAGGTGTACAAACAACTGGTGCAACTGAGAAAGTCTAAAACAATACAACGAGGAACAACACAGATGGCTGCGGTAACTACGGATTTGTTTGTCTTCGTGAGGTGAGAACTCATAGATATTTAGACATAGTATTTGCATACAGTCTTGTTCCCATTATTTAACAACAGTAGAATATGTCACGTGACATGGGAAATATTATTTAAATTTATTCATAATAATTATAATCTAATTAACTAAAGACAAATGCAGATAAATGTAAATATTTTTAAAAAATTGTGATAAATATATTATGAGAGAAGTACAGAATCTGGTATTTTGGTTAAATTAATTGGTTTTGTGTACAGATTTTGTTAATACAATAAACAGTTTGCAAATGTAACTGTTTCACATGCCAATTTTTGCATTTAGCTATGTTTTGTTTAACATTACTGTTGTGTGAGTAATTACGGTAAAACATCTGTTTTGTCTACTTTGTATTTAAATCGTTTTAATTGTAACTGTTAATTTCCCAACTAGGGAATTGAATGGAGATGATACGTACATAGTTGTAATTAACGTCGGCAGTCAGACGGCAACGGCGGATCTCAACAAGACCTTCAAAAACCTTCCACAGAATGCGTCAGTTGTGTCTGCGAACTATGACTCTGACTTCTTCGTAGGGTAAGAAATTAGTGTTTTGAGAAACTTACATAATTATAATATTTTATAAAGTGTAGAGTACGTGGACTGTCAAACGTATAGATATATCAGTAGGTCCTACATAGAATTTTGGGATAAATAAATAATGAGTGTGCTAAATAACGTATTTAGAGTTAGTGTCACATTACAATTTGTGTCGTATTTGAGCCAGAGAAACAAGGGGCACTAAGGGAGACACTGATAGGCGCATCAAGAACGTGTTCGTCTCTGTGGACGATGCGCTAAACATGCAATCAATTATTTTGCATTACTAGTTTTACTATGGGACTTAAAGGGATGACATTATTGTTTAAAATAATTATAATCTATGAACGTAGACTTCTATGTAGAGCAGGGTAGGACAAGATTACGCAGTTTGCATTTGATAATTATTTATAACTATGTAAAGCTTCAAAAAAATGCGAATAAAGTAACATAACAATGTACGTAGTGTTGCAAACACACATAATTTTTCTGATACATCTACTAGTAACACACAGTGAGGAAATAACAATTATCACTGAGATGCAACTGCGCAGTCTTACCCTAAGACTGCGCATGTGCGAAAATTGACAAAAATCACAAGTGAAGGCCCCTCCGTATGAAGTACACCTTTCGTGCCACCATTCAGAGCATTGTCCACACTGAATCCAATCTTAGGGGGGGGGGGGTGGTTTTCTGTATACTTCTCCGAACAACCAGGGCAGCTGTATTCTTGCTTTTGGCTTGTGTTCTTTGTCGTTTATTCTCTGGTTGTGCACATTTGTTTTGGTGTACCTTGCTCATTAGAGTCCTTTTTTTGTAAGCTAGCTGCACTTCCAATGTTCAATTGAAAGGCGATGAAAGTTAACACTTCAGACTTCCTCCCCTTTCAACGGTGGGTGTGAACATGTCTAGCTCGTGAGATATGTGACATTTATTTAATAGCAATGTATCCTGATGATTCAGAGTCGCCAACTGCAGTGCTAGTAGATGGCTTAGCAGGTGTTTCCAATGACGTTCGGTTCACGTTTGATGGATGGTTCTCATTTTAATCAGGGCTCTGCTGAAATAATTCGAGGTTTTCATTTTGAGAGGGATGTTCGCTCATCTTAGGATCAAGAAATGTATCTGTCTCGTTAGAGGGAAGAAAATCATCATCACTAAAAATGTAGGCCTATAGATTCAATGGGCATGCTTCAGTCACTTCGAAACCTATCAAAGCATTTCCGAATGTAGCTGCCCTTCCACAGGCTTCCGTGAATATGGAAGTCACCTGATGAACTGTAATTGGACGACCGGGATGATTTGTCATCCAAGTATAAAGCTCTGAAAAATAAAACTTTTTGAGAGGTCCAAAGAAAGCTCTGTCAAGGGGCTGCGTCCTACGACTACTGTGTGGAGGCAGAGACAGCATATGAATGTTATGTTTCCTGCGTACATACGCATGGCTGCGTGCGTGGGGCAATTTTACCCCACTATATGCGCGCAGTCTTTCCCCGCGCTGTATGATGAAAATTCAATTAATATAGATGTAGTGCCATTACGAAGACTTTTATACTACGATAGCTTACTGGGTGCAGCAAAAAACAAGCTTTCGTTTGTAATAACTGCATCTTCGTTAGCTCTGTTTACCACAACCACGTACTCAATAAACCCAATACAAGAATAAATAACGAAACTAACTGATTTCTTTTCACCTACCTCTAGCAGCATACAGGTTCCACTAGGTTTTCTTCACGCGTCACGAATAGCTGCATCTCGGGACGCACTGCAGCGTGACAGTCGCACCAACTGTCACGACAAATCACTAGAAATGAATGGTGCGCAGTCTTACCCGCCGCGCATTCTTACCCCACCCTACTCTATGGTTGAGTCTTGTAAATCGGACTTATTTCCCGCACCGGGCTAGATTAATTTTGTAAATTACTATTTTGCCCCTCTAGTGTCACTGTGAGTTTCGTCTCGTTCACATTTCAAACTCTTATTTTGATTATTTTTACTATAGCGGTTCCCGTCCACGCGGTTTCTCCTGTTTGCCATGTAGCAACCTCCCAGTAACCATTTGAGGGATTGCTACATCTTCCGATGTAGATGTTGATTAGATTTGTGCTCCTCCCTTTGCTGTACCGTTAACGGTAGACCTGGGCAAGGAGATGTAATCATCTTTCGGCGATGGCAAGAGTATTCCCATGCAGGATAGCAGGAAAGTCCAGCCTATTTTTTTTATCTCTTCTCATCCCAGCTACTTGGTGTGCCAAATAACTAGTATAAACTGTATTCTAAAATAATATTTTTTGTGTTTCTAATTGAATTCTAACCTATGCAAAATTAAAGTAACCTTACATTGCGTAAAAAATTATTAATTAAAAATGTATTGATAAGGTACGGTAATAATTTATTAATTTTACAGTGATATTCCTAAGCAATATTGTAGTTTAGTATAAATCTAATGTCAACACACAAAAATACTCATATTCAAATATTGTTATAGTCACCATCTAATTATTAAAGGGGAATATTGTGTGTTAAATTAATTTTTCGTTTTATTTATCAAACCTACGTCATATTTAATAAATTTAAATTTAATAAATTTTGTTTAGTATTTAAACTTTTGTTTATTTTAAGTGGCGTAAAGTGTTGGGGAAGGATGCTCGGCCCCTTCTATGACCATTTGAGGAACACTGGTCAATAACTGTGTTCTACATTTCTACTGTTTTCCTTTATTTGCTCGAATGGCCGGGGACCTGTCACAATAGGTTAACCTTTCCAGGTTGTCCTAGGTCTGTTGGTAAAGTTACGGAATCTACCACAAACAGTACATCCTGAATGGTTGGACAGAAGAGCAATGTGCCTACTACCTGGCAGCAGTTTTGGGAGGTCCTGCTCTCAGTATACTTCAATCTCTACCAGATGGACATCGCCTGGAGTATTCTACGTTAGTCTCTTCCTTAGAGCTGCGCTTCGGGGAGCGCTATTTGCGACATGCTCACCATGCTCAACTTCGAAGATGCAGCCAGCGACCTGGAGAGTCACTTCAGGAACTATGGCAGGACACAGTAAGACTAAGACATCTGTCACGCTAGGGGTGTCCAGAGGAGGTGCGAAATGTGCTTGCTATTAGGTTCTTCGTAAACGCCATTGCTGAAATTTAGGTGCGACGATCAGTACGCCTGGCAGCACCTCATATCATGCAAGATGCTCTAGCTCGTGCACTGGAAGTTCCCGAAACGTCGTTAATACTGACTGTTTGGAAAACTACTGTGTTTTGTTTCGTCTCACCGTTTGTGTCGTTTGTTGTTTTTTCTGTTTGTGTCCGACATCTTTGTGTTTTGTTTCGTCTCATCGTTGTGTCGCATGTCAACTTAGGTTTCTTTTTTATATTTTAGTTATTTCTTTTATTTTCTGTTTGGTTCCTTGTTTTATCTGACCAGATTCTAGTTTTGGAATTTCATGTTGTGTATGTATCGTGGTGACTAAAGCATACTCTGCTTATTTATGTTTTCTTGTCTTATTTTTAGTTTTCTTTTGACAGTAATTTATTTCGCAATGGAGTAAGCAAGTAAATCCAGTTTCACATATCTTGTTGTCTTGAGATAGCAAATTCACACGGCATAAAAACACAAACATGGATTTAAGCATGAACCATCCCGTATTGGTCTTTGTATTGCAGTCTTTTCATTATGAGGCAATGCATACATCCTCCAAATATCCACAATCTGTATAAAAATTAATTGACTATTTGTAATGTATTGGTATTTAATGTTAGTTATGGAGCATACTTGACCAAATCTACGTACGTGTGTTAATATATGTATTGACTTTTTCAGGCAGAGAATGAACACGTCAGAAATCTCTCTTCCTTCGAAATGTTTCGTGGCACTAAAAGGATCACCAGTGACATCGACCTATCCTTCAGGAACTTGTAAATCACATCCAAATATGAGAATTTTGTGGTTTGCATTTTTCGTTTTGTACGTAATACCATTGCTAATTTGTATCACTTGAAGCTTTTTTTTTTTCATTAACGGTGGGAAGGTTGAGAGGTGGTAAGTGCGCTACGTAATATTATTTCGATTTAATTTGCGAATATTTTGTAAGATTTAATTGATTTAAATGTGGACTTCTTCCAATGTTCCATCAGACTTTGAATAGTCTGCAGTTATCTAATGTACTTTTTAGTGTGTAATATCACAACTTTTATTGCTTTTATTACAAGTAATTTTCAAAATGTATGTACCATAAAATGTACGTGTATGTGCAATGTATGTATCATTGTTTAATGTAGTACTATAGTTTATAAAATTTCTTGTATCATTATTGTTTAATATAAACATAACAATTTATGTAGATATAAATACAGATTTTTGAGAGGCCATGGTATATTTGTAGTCATCAAGGAAGTTCAAATAATAATGTGTGTTAGAAAGGCGCAACAATAAATCGCTGAATAGAGCCTTAAACAGTCACCCCAGTACCCAGATAAGTGTAAGCAATTTTTAATGTACTCTTTCAATCCAAGCCTAATCCATTTTTCGAAATCATGCCTTATTTAAGTGAATAAAACAACTTAATAATGTATTTATTATCTGTTTCATTACAATGAGGACCAGACACGTCAGAGCTGATTTTAAAGATTAAGTAAGTTTGCAAGTTTTCCTATGATTTGACATTTGTTATTACAATAAATTCAATGAATAAATTATGGCAAAAGGAATGTATGTTTTTTTCTTATTTTCATTCTGTGTAACTATTGAACAATTATTACGATAAAAAAACGATCGTACGTTTTTTAAGAACTTTGCTCTGCAGTAATGACCAGAGTTTTTTCTACCAATAAGAAATGATATCTAGGACCAACATAAAAGTGCCATAGAGTGAATACATATTTATTGTAAGGGAAATGATACATTTTAAACAATGGACATTTCTCGAAATACCTAGGGGCGCCAGCTACAGTAGTCGCGCTATATTCTATAACACCACTGATAAAGTTATAATGTAATGTTTGCCTACATGAAAGTAACACAGTTCATAGCGACCTGAATATTGTGATACTTTAACTTGCCAGCAGGCAAACTATAAATTCAATTTTACCTCAACGAAAAATAAATGAAGGTACGAATAGTTATAGAAGTGGTACTTGTGTAATTATTTGTGCTCGAGAGGAAGCGACCGTTAAGCATGTACATCGACCTGTCCTATAGATTAATGTGTGACCATATATAATCAAGTTTTTAATATTCTATAACCAAACAAATAATTTAAGTGCATTATCTAACATCAGTTTTGAAGATATCTGAGTGGGGATGAAATATGATGAAGAAATCAGTTGAAGGTAAACCTATAAAATTATGAAAGCATAAATGTTACGTTTTAAAAATAATTTGTGAATGTTATTTAAAATATCTATGATTACAATTTACAGGTCTGAAAGGAAAAGTGATGAGTGGCTGTTGTAAGGTATGTGACAAAGAATCAAATTTTATCAAAAGTACATATGGTAAAGGTATTTAAGATTTTTAAAATGTCGAATTAATCTGTACATTTGACTGCTGAAAATCAATATCATAGATGCCTTTGTGAGGTGGGAGGGACAAAAATATTCAGTGGATCATAATCTTCAGAAGAACGTAACAAAATTAGGCTAGTCAAAGAAAAAAATAAAACGAATAAAGAAAACATATTTGAGGTAATAATACCTACTATCTTAAATTATTAATAAATATAAATTTGATACTAACAACAATGAACAAAAGAAATGTGGTTTGAAAATACAAAAAAAAAAAAAAAATCTCATTTTTAAACATTAAAATATACATTTTCTAAAACGTGAATGAACTACAAATAAACAATTAATACACTGTGCTGCCTCTTGTGAGCAGCGATATGATCTACCCTATTTGAGTTGTCCGTCAGAAGTGCGTGTAATGCACATTAGTAAGGTAAAATCTCTAGACTCTTAAAAATTTCCAAAAATTTTCGTTTGGTTGAGAGTTTTTCGGTACTCTTTGGAAATATATTTTTTGTAATTGTGGAATTTTCAGATATTTTTGGAATGTTCCGATCTCTATTGATAGTTATATAAATAAATGTCAAAATACAACAGCTCAGGTCAAAGTCAAATACAAGATGAACGATGTTTAACTGGAATGAAAGAGCATGAACACCTGGCGGCCAAGTCGAAGATTGCCGATTCCGCATTAACATGCCTGAGAGGTTGCCATGACAATCAACCACTGTGCCAGTATCAGCGTAGCCATAAAACTAAGGTATTTTTGCAAATGGATGAGTAAGTTTGTTTTAAGAATCCAGTACTTATTATTTAGGAATTGTAAAGTAAGTTTTTGTGATTGTCTAAACAATTGTTCACATTTGACAGTAATGCTACAGTAATTTTATGTAATCATAATTTTCAGTTCATAACTATTTCACGGTCAACAAATGGAGGCATGTGTAATTAGTGAACTTTCCGTCAAAAAATTAAGATATTCCTAAATTAATTTACTAATAATTCGATCTACCTAATTTGTTCGTGTTGTAGCTTCTCACGAATTCACGTTTATTGTTTTCAGAGCATTCGTTTTCAATACCACAGTGTTTATTCATTCAAGGCACGCAAATGTTTTCACTTTAACTTCCGAATACTTCCGTCAGACAAGTTGGAGTGGGACAGGGTCTATCGTCATTTTGTGTAGTTTTAATGCATGCCTGTACATACGTACACGTGTTTATATATAAAATTGAAATATAAGCGCAACGTTATACATAAGTGATTTCAAACATTTAAGTGTCTATTTCCGTCAATATAATGAAATGGGGTCACGGTTGGTGTTATGGCTAAAGCACTCGCCTTCCACTAAGGAGATCCTGCTCAATTCCCCGTGAGGTCAGTCCACGAAATTTTGCATGAGGGAATCATGCCGGACGATGCAGATGTTCGGCGGGTTTTCTCGGGAATCTCCCGCTTCTCCCTCCCCAGTCCCGGCACCAATCCACTCTAATGCCTCATCTCATGTCGTTCTCCGAGGCAAGCAGATGCCTACGGGCGCCTAGTCATTAAGTCTACAAATTAGGATGTGTTTATAGCACACGTGTACTAAATTTACTTTATTGAATACAATATCAGTATAAACAGCTATGGAATTCCTTACATTTCGGAAGTTAAGGGGTATGGAAAGGTAAGCTGTCTAGCGAACAACTGGAATGATTAATCGTCGATAAAAGCTAAACTACTCATCATAATTAGATGCGATTGTTGCCAAGTATACATTATATTAGCAGACGTTTATTTACGCATTGCTTTCTAGTAAATAAATTAAATACGTTATTTAGGAAAATAAGTTATTAAAACCACAATATCCGTAAAAATAGAAAACTGTAAATTTTATCATTTTATGGTCGGTTTCTCAATGTCTGATTTTGTTCCGTTTATCTTTTAATTAAAATTTAACCTAAGGTTAGCAACCATTTCTGTTACTTACGTACTGATTAAAGATAATCAGTGGGTTAACAGTTATTGACCATTGGTTAACGTAAACACGAGAAGAGGTACCGATTGCTGAGATAATCAGGACTTTGAAAACAAGCAAGTTTGTAATGTCTTTGCATGTTTCTTGCAATGGGACAGAATGACAAGCTGTTTTATTGTGGACATACGCCATTGCAATATTATGTCCTCCCAGAAATCTTAGAAAGAGGCTAAGGAAAACAAACAACGAAATACGAAAAAAGAGAAAACAAGCCGAGTTGGCTGTAGTCAACACATCCATAAACCAAAACAACAGAACATGAAAGATTCCATAAGGAATTAGTCAACGACTAAAAAAGGAAAAAAAAAAATAAAATAAACAATTAAATATAAAAGTTGAAATACAGAACAAACTAATATGTAAAATTTAGGACATCACAATTAAGTTAGCACTTACAATACTGGAACGAATACAATAATGAACACAAGACAGGATAACAACGACGACGTCACAGACAACACACTTGACGACACAACGATGAAGACACAAAAGAACACAGCTTTCCAAAGGCCGACTTTTCACGACGTTTTGGGAGCTGACATCTGCTCCTGTCTTCAGGTGAAGTATTTTAATTTTTTTTTATTATATTTGTTGTTGACTAATTCCTTATGGGATCTTTCATGCTCTGTTGTTTTGGTTTATGGATGTGTTGACTACAGCCAACACTGCTTGATTTCTCTTTTTTCGTATTTCGTTGTTTGTTTTTCTTAGTATCTTTCTAAGATTTCTGGGACGACATAATATTGCAATGGCGTGTGTCTACAATAATACAGTTTGTCAAGTAAGTTTGTGTAATAATTGACATTAGAAGTGCGCGCATGTAGGAAAAACTCATTGTTTGTATTATGGTGGGAGATGATTTACCTATTTTATTTCAAGGTGCTGGTGAAGAGAAAGTAGATTTCGGAAAGAGGTCAAGATAATTCGGAAACAGACAAATAACCAAGAGATGGATCACAGAAAAGTTTTAAGAGATTTCATCGGAATGAAAACACTGTCGCTAGCACTACAAAAAAAAAAAATTGAAGGACATCTCGAAGTGCCCACAGACAATTGTGTCGTTTATTTCACATTGATTTCTAATTTATTACGTACAAATAATTGCCTTCTTTCTGGTAAACAATATCCACAAGAAATAATTTTATAGGTTATGTTACATGTCTTTGTCCCATATTTCTATACATATACACATTCATATACAATTCTACATAACTTATTTATAAACGTATGCTGGAAATATATCTTAATAAGTAGGCGATTATGTATAATATACATATATACATGTGTGTACCATACAATTCGTGTCATGTAATTTATTTATTTGGAAAAAATTACAAAAACTGAAGATCAATACATGTGGATTGTAATGTTCCTTAAATAATTTTGCAGGTTATGTAACATGCCATTAAAGGATATGTTACGTATTTTCTTAATGTCGCAAACTTTTACATGTTGTTATTCATGCTATTGTAGGTTAGGATACACACGTAGGTTTGTATATTCTGCGAGAATGTTTTAGTTTCCAAGAATCATTATGTGCCAACTATCGATCAACTGCTAATAAGCTTAAAATGGCATGTCTCTAATTGTTATTACATAGGTGGGAGTTCTGGCTTGCGTCAAGAGTGCAGTATACCGTACAAAATGTTTGGAAGTTGGCAGAAGGAGGTTAAGTAAGGTTGCAGCTGTAGGATAAACACGGGAAAGTTAAGAATCCATCCTCCGTAGTGGACACGTGCTGAAGGGCAGCTTCTTATAACTTTCGCTCTCTTTCTCTCCTTCCTCGCCATACACGTCCCTTGAAGTGATGTCTTTCAGTTGGAAAGTACAACTAAACAAATCACTTCTCGTCACGAAATAAATAAAAAAAGAATAAACATAAATAAATTATGTACATAAATATAACATTCAATGGGTTATATACCTCCTCTGGAAATTTATGACACACACGTATTTTTATGCTAGGGACATCAATTTTTCTGTTTCTGAAGAAACTAAATTTTCAGTATGTGGCATCTTATTTTTGTCCATGTTACGAACTTCACTGCTTGTCAGCACCACAAAATAAATAAACGAAATGCTTCAACGCAGCCAATCGCAATCCTAGACGCCACAACGTTGTTGCCACATTTGCCTTAACCGATGCTTAGCTAACCGTACGATTAACATGCGTTGAGAAATAGTTCAAATTTAATCAGTACTTAATCGTTATGGTTAAACTAATCATGTAATGCATAACCGAGACTTTAAACAGACATTCAGAAACCGGCCCTAAAGAACGATAATGTCCAGGAATATATAATAAGCGTGTGCCGTTTATTAGCTGTGTGCTACTTTTAATTGTGTTTTTCCGGTACATATTTTGTTATTTTTAAAATGGCAGTAATTTATTAACCGAATTTAAAGTTTATTATTGTTTCAAGGGTAATATGATTATTACATTTTCATGCAGTATTTCTCTGTTAGCTGTACATTTATTTTCACGTCCCAGTCCAGGCGAAGCGACTACAGGCTCACTTCCCGGGCTATCTCGCCACGCCACTATCACCTTGTAATACTACCCAGGGGGCTGACACTGTATAAGGCGTTTTGATTCACTAATTATTTTGGTCGCGCAGCTGTTGCCAACACTGAAACCAAATTCAACATTACAAGTTTTTTTTTAACTTTAAACTAATGAACTGCGCGATATTGTTTATAATGAAACTTAACATGTTTACATGTTTGAGAAGTAGTTTTATGAGGCATTAAATGAAAATTATTCATTAACTATTAGGTATCTTTGCTCGATATTGTTCTTTGCACAGTTGTTAGCTTGTTCTTCCTTTTCCTGTTTAACCATGCTGTTTGTTTCTTGCTACGATGCTTACATCTCGTGTTTTGTGAAAACAATGACGTCGAAAACTCATAACGTGTGTTTCGGTGCTGTACAAAACGTGCTACATAATTCCTGTAATGCGCTACTGAAATTTTAATATGCGACTTAAAAGTATTTCGAAAAAAACCTGATTTTGTTGACGTGTTATGACGAAGTTTTGTACCGTACCGTATATTTTGTGTTGCGTGCCTCATTTTATTATTTTGTGTGTGAATTGAATTAATGTATTGTTAAATGAACGAATGAGAAATGGAATCACTGTAATTTGGTTAGGCATGTTTAAAGGGCGGAAAACGTACAAGGACGAGTATCGTAGGTTACGTCGTTACAAAGTATGCTTGTTTTGTACCTTATCTTTCAAGAAGATTTCGTAGTTTATTTTTATTTCAAGAGTTCGTGTTGTATACAATTACACTCAAATTTCATGTTTACATCATTTTCGCAATGTACTATTACCGTTTTTGTAAGGTAACGATTTTTACGTACGTTTTATTTATTTGTTTATCGTCACACGATAATAATGTTCGTTAGAGTTAGACTTTTTTTCTTAAATGTAGCGTAAGCCATTATATATTAATAAGATATTGAAGCAACACTATACCACGCAATGGGATGGTGCAAGTTTTGTACAGCACGAAAATATATGAGAATAATAACTTATGAAATATTGGAAGTAACACTTTCCTACACATAATAAAAAAACTCAAGTGATATACCGAAATGTTCCTCAAATTCAATAAATTGATGCACAAGTTTTAATTTAAAAAATTACCTCGATGTATAAGAACTTTAACCTCAAACACCAATAGCCTTCACCCGGGCAAACATAAATTAGCCTGTAATCTCCAACCCAGACGCCAAATCGGACTACAGTGTAGCCAACCTCGGGTTTTAGTAATCTTGAATTTAATCATTTATTTTTATTTGGTTGGCACTACATTTGCGACCAAATTACCTTTTTCTGCACAATTTAGTGAGTCGACTCAATACATGGGAGTCTCGCATCTTTACTTGTTCTGTGTTACTACCCACAGGAAATACCGTACGTGCATGTAATCACCATTCTCATGTGGATAAAGACCTCGCCTTCCATGCGCGTCCTTGCAACAGCGCAATTCACGCAGGCCTGCATTTCAACTCGACTGCAGGCATAAAAAGTAACCCTTGCACCGTCTTGGATTCTTCATCCTCCCGCACGCAGCACGGGCTGCGCATGGAGCACACTTCGTTTAGCCGCTCTATAGACATCCGCGCGTCATCTGTCGTCCGCATTCTAAATTAATTAGTGTCACAACGCTACTGTACCGCATCACCTTTACCGCATTGTGAAAGCCTCTACTTAATTAAGAAACATGACATGTCTTGACATTGCTCCTGTTCGTAGGGAGATGTTAGTCTTCGAGTCTTAGTTCCCATGATTTATTGTCATTTGTTTTCTTCGTCATGTAGCGTAGTTATATTTTGTATATTAGTGAAAGAATTTTGAGGCATCTGTTATGAAATTTAATATTTCTGTGTACTTCAAGAGGCAAGCCATCGAGTCTACCCTTCGTTGGTAAGTCTTCCCATTGCATCTGCCGTGATACGCCCTGTTTTGCTTCTTTAAAAATTAACTTTAACTCTCAACTTCCCGTTTATTTGTTACAGTCGAGTGTCCAACAATCCAGTAATTCAATAATAATTAAATTTTCAAATATGCAAGCGTCTCCCCTAACATAAGTATTCTACTACGATCTACGCATTCAACATGTCCTTTCTCTGGACGTCTACTCGCCGCTACGTTCTACGTTTCAGCTAAGTTCTACGCCCCTGCGTAAACTTTGTGTTACGCACCACGTTTGGTCATCCCGGACTATATTATAAGTATGAATTTGCACCGTTTGGGTGCCTACAGCGCTCTCGTCGGCGGTGCACAGTGGACCACGTGGCTATTTTATGGCTCGGAAGGCTGTTGTTTTGTATTGCTATATTTCTTTACTCTTACTCTATGCTTTCCCTTCTCATCTTCCCTGCGCAGGTACGTTAGCTAGACTCTAGCCAGGTTGAACTAAGGTTCTTGCGTGGGCCGTCAGCTCACTTTCTTTTCTTGTTCTCTTCAGGTCGTTGGGCACTGATAATGTAAGTACTTCCGAGCTCCTAGTGTAGTGTGATAGGATAGGTTGGGGACTTGTCCCCCCATGGCGAGCAAGGTGGCTGCCGTCATGTGCTGTGTTTAAATTAGTTTATTTATTGCTTTAATGTCTTTTCTAAATTCCTTTTTTCGGTCGCCGTCTGATGAAAATTATGTCTTGGTATTAAAATGTTTTTTGTAGGTTTTGCATTTGCTTTTTTCTATGTGGTTTTTCTACCTGGATTTTATTAGCTGTTGTATTTAACTGTTGCTTGATTGCCCGATGGCTTTTTGCGCACACGTGTGTTGCTTTACTAACTTCTGGCTTTCCTTCTCCCGATTTTGACATTTTGGAGCCCGCGGAAGTAACTACCTTTTGTAATGACTTGCCCAGATTTTTTTTTTTTTTAGTTTGTATACTTTGTATTTTGTGATCTTTGTAAAACTATTTAATATAATTTGTGACTTTTTCAAACATTAATTTTCAGTCTCACAGACGTTAGTAATTTCCACTGTGTAGACACATATTTAAATTGCCAATTTTGTAATTTCTGATTAGTAAAACCTGTTTGATTCAATATTTGTTTCAATTTGTAATATTTTGTTTATAATCCGCAACACGCGGTATGTTACAAATTTCTGCGCAACTCTGCTGTGTGCTAATACCTGCCACTTTATTTTTCATGTTTACGATGGCAAGCAACGTTTCATTCGTGTATGGACTTCCTAAGGCAGACCTTGAGGCGTTTCTTCAAGATTGCGAGATTCAATATGACGTGGGTTCGACGGTTGTACAGTTACGGCGTCTTGGCGTTGATTTTCTTCGTAGTGAACGGGGCGAAATGTCCAGCTTACATCTGCCAAGTTCCATGGAAACACCAGGGGTAAGTAACACTCATTTTAATGAGAAATTATTATTCCAGTCTATCCAGCCCTTGTCCCAGTTGTCCAACACCGAGCCAGCCCACGTGCTTTCATTCCTTGTGGCCGTTAGTCGGGTAGTGGAGTTACCTTTATGCTCTGATCACCACTTATTACGTAGTTTGGCTATTAAATGTTCTGGACATTTCTTAACTCTTATTACAGAGAAAATAAAGGACGAGAATGGTACTTATGACACATTTAAAACTAAAGTTCTAGCTTTTGCCTTCCCCTCACGTGTGTTACAGCGGTGCCAACGTGATTTTGTTCACCGATTTCAAAGGCCAGGTGAGCCGATGCAGTCGTTCATTGATTCTATAATTGAGCATGAACGTGCCCTTAATATGTTTACTGCTGTGGAAGAATTGGTAAGCATTATTTTGGAGAATTTGGCACCTCATGTCAGGCAGTTGTGTACCTTATGTTTAGTTCCCAAAATCCTTCAGGATTTAAGAACGTTAGCTAGTGAAGTTCAGGGGCGTTTGGCTGCTACGTCTGAATACCGCACGTCTTTTCCCCCTCCGATTCAACATGCAATAGCGAGCTCCACTCAACAGTTATGCTCAGTGCATCATTCGCTTGCTGGCCCTTCCCGTGTTGTCACCAATAATGGCGGTGGGCGATGTGCAAATTGTGCTGCTAGAGGGCACGTAATTAGGGATTGTTTGCTTCTACCTGTCCCACATAAAGATAGGAAATGTTTTCGCTGCGGGCGCGCTGGCCATGTTCGTGCTAGTTGTTCGTGACAACGAGTAGTGGTTGGAAAAATGTGTGGCACTTCCAACCAAGTTCCTAAGCATCCGCCAACCTGCCATAAAAATTACGTGTCTACCTCATTTTATGGTCAATCTGTTGAAGCTCTTGTTGATACCGGCGCCACTTGTTGTCTTGTGGGCGATTCTTTTTTTGATTCCCTTCCATCATTTATCGTGGGGCGCAAGTACAGAGTGCTCCCGGAACATTGTATGCAGGTGTGTATCGCCAATGGACAGGTAGTAAATTTAACACAACGTGTGTTTCTTCATTTCAAGATAGGACGGTTTTCGTGGACGTTTCCCTTTTGGATTTTTTCTGGTTTAAGCCAAGATGTAATTTTGGGGTTAGAATTTTTAAGTCAGACTCGTGCTACCCTTAATTTCGAGGATCACTTTCTAATGTTTGGTTTTGCCCGTCATATTAAAGTTGCGATACGGTCATGTAATGAACCATTTCAGGTAGCCCCTGTTATTTCGAGTTACGTAACATTGTCTGAAAGTTCTAAATTAGATGAATTGCGTCAGCAATTTTAAGATGTGCTAACCACTAGAATTGGAAAGTGTGATTTGTTACCGTATAAATTTACTGTGAGTGATGATAAACCGGTGCAAGAACGCTATTTTCACTGTTCTGCTCCGAAGTTAGAGGCTTTTCGTAAAATTATCGATAAGTTATTATCTGCTGGTGTTATAACTCTCTCCACCTCTGAATACTGCTTCCCTGGATTCTTGGTGAAAAAGAAAGACGGCGGTTACCGCCTTGTGGTTAACCACATTAGTATTAACCGTAAAATAATCAAGGACCCGTTTCCTTTGCCTACTGTTGAGGATGCCCTGCAGCATCTTGGTAATGCACGGTATTATTCTGTTTTGGACTTGAACAACAGTTTCCACCAGTGTTTATTAGATCCCTCTTGCCGTAAATACACTGCATTCAGCATGCCCTGGAATCAGTATGAGTTTACTCGCATCCCTATGGGGGCGAATTTTGGCAGTCAGGCCCTCAGCAGGGTACTTGATCACATTTTGTCTGATTACAAATTTGATTTCGTTTTTAATTACGTTAATGATGTCATAATTTACAGTTCTACCTTTGAGAGTCATGTGGAACATTTAACTAAAATTTTGACACGGTTTCGTGAGGTCGGTATCACTGTTAACCCTAACAAAGTTTCTATAGCAATGCCTCAAGTTAAATTTCTGGGCTATATAATTTT
>PNEQ01005001.1:21988-51078 GCA_003012365.1 Medauroidea extradentata | reverse complement strand
TTATTCGCGCTTTATTCCGCATTTTTCCGAGCTGGCTGCTCCTCTGAACTTGTTGAAAAGGAAAGATGTTGCCTTTGTTTGGGGTGCTGAACAAGAATCGGCCTTCGTAAAATTAAAGCAGTCGTTGTCTTCTCCTCCTGTTTTGCATTTACCTGACTTCTCCAAACGGTTTGTGGTTCAGGTCGATGCGTCCTCGATTCCTCTAGGAGCTGTTTTAGGTCAAAGGACTGTTGATGGAGTGGCTCCAGTAGCTTTCGCTAGTAGAACTTTGTCAGAGTCAGAGCGACGTCTAGGCACATATGAAAAAAAACATTAGCTTGCCTGTTTGGAATGGAAAAATTTGCTCCTTACATAGAACACGAAGAATTTGACCTATATACTGGCAACCAGGCCCTTAGCTGGGTATTGAATCACCCTAACCAGTTGGGAAAATTGGGTCGTTCGGTCCTTCGTCTGTCTCGTTTTAGGTTCAAAATTTATCATGTGCGCGGATCAGATAACGTTGTGGCGGATGTCCTATCCCGGATGTTTGACTCCGCGGAATTTCAGGTTGAGGATTTGACACCTATTGAAAGTGTTGCCCTTTTGCAGAGTTTCCCAGAGTGTTTTACTACTATTAAGGACGGTCAAAAAACTGATCCTCTATGTAGCCAGATACGAGGTGAGCTAGCCTCGAATAATATGGTGCCTTATGTGGAAGAACAGGGTATTATTTATTTTACTGGTACTTCCGGTCGTGCTAGGAGGGTGTTAGCTCCTGAAGCCATGCGTCCCATGATAATGAAATATTACCATGATTCTGTGTTTGGAGGACGCTTGGGTGTCAACAAAACCTTCCAAAAAATTTCTACCACCTTTGCATGGCCAGGTTTGAAACTGGACGTCTCCACCTATGTTCGCAGTTGTGAATAATGTCAGAAATGTAAACAGGCTCAGCAGGCCAATTTTGGTAGAGATACGGGCCAACCCCCTGAAGGCCCTTGGCATGTAGCCCACCTCGACATCTTTGGACCGTTTGTCCGTTCTAAAAAGGGAAATGTTTGTGTATTAATATTGTTGGACACATTTTCGAAGTTTGTGTTTTTATTGCATTTACACAACATGAAGGCCCAAACGATTGTGAAGGCCTTAGGTACACATGTGTGGAAAATTTTTGGTGCTCCGGAGCATTTAGTTACCGACAATGCTCGTTATTTTACATCTACTGCGTTTAAAAATATGTGTTTTCAGTGGTCTGTAAAACACTATACTTCAAGTCCCTATTACGCTTGCGGTAATCAAGTAGAGCGCTTTAATAAAAATTTAAAGGCTTGCCTCACCATATTTTGTAATCAGGATCAAGTACTTTGGGATAATGATTTAGAGTTTATAAACTTAGGCTCTAATTGTGCTACTCATAGTGCCACGGGTGTTCCTCCCTGTGTTCCTTTTCTGGGTTTCCATCCTTCCCATTCCTTACTAAATATTTGGGGTCTCCCTTTCCCAATTTCTCATTTAAATGATGTGGAGCGGGACAAATTGTTTGGCGACGTGGCTCGACGTCTCGCGGTAGCGAAAAGGGATGTTTCTAATCGCTAAATAAAGTCCGGGTTGATCCTCCCTTCGCGGTCGGTGATCAGGTGTTGTGTAAGAATTTTTCTCTGGCAGATGCTGGCGCCCAGTTGAGTGCTAAATTCCTAGTTAAGTACAAGGGTCCGTATATTGTTAAACGCTTTTTAGGACCAAATACTGTTGTGTTAAAATTGTTGAATTCTAATAGAGGAATGCGTAAAGCTCACGTGAGCCATCTTAAAAGGTTTATTGTTAGAAATTAGATGTGTTCATATGTATATCTTTTGTATTAAGGCAAAGCGCTTTGCCACTCATATTTACTCTCATTAATTGTCATTATATTTATTATAGGGTAATCAGTTTCTGTATATTTTGTATACTATTCATATTGCTTGAGTATACATATAATATTTTTCTCAAATCCTTGAGAAAGGTTTTGATGTTAACTTGTATAAGACTATATTGTTATTGAGTATGTTTATATATTTTTTGATAATGTTTGTAATATTCATATGTAACCTTATAGCTGTGCTAATTTGTTTGTTACATTGTTAGTTTGCCCTTTTTGCGCACTCCCTGCTCGCCTTTTTTGGATTGCATCTTTCCCCCTTCTTTGCTTCTGTAGTGTTTTCTTGTCTTTGCTTTACCAAACTTTTTCCTGTCTTTTCTCTCCTGATTTCTTGTTTTTCCTTTCATGTTTCCTTGCGTTCCGAGCCATCTACGCTTCGAGTTCTACGAGATTCTCCAAGATTTTCTTCTGCTCTGTGATGCTTGGATGTTCCTGTGGCTGCTGTGCACCTATCCACTTGATCTACACCCCGTTCCTGCATGAGACTTGTATGCTGCTCTACGCTCACCTCCCCAGGCACTACAAACCCGTGTTACACCTATGTGCGGCGGGTTGCCGCTGGTTACTCACGCTATGGGGCATCCATCAACTTTAAATGCCCTTGATGTGTGACGTTACCTGTTCCTGTGTTATTTATACACATGCCATATACATATACTTAATGAACTATTGCCTGTATTCTTCAAGAACTATTGTCTGTATTCTTCAAGAACTATTGTCTGTATTCTTCAAGAACTAGGCTACGTGTTTCTGTATGTACTTCAAGAATGCGATTGTAAAACATCTATGACTATTTTGGTCTCTTCTACTCTTCAAGAACTATACTTTTCAATTGTGTCTTGAGACAATTTTCTACTCTATGAATTTTGGTATTTGTCTATTTTCTTCGAACTGTGTGTTATTAACTATTTTATGTTTTCTATGAATATTGTTTATGAACTCTGCATTATGAATTTTGCTACGTCACTGAAGATTTCTTATTTCAAGATGATTGTTTTCAGATGTGTTTTGTGTATTGAATGGGTTTGATCAGTACTTTTGTAGAACTTGAACTGGAAAACATTTGTTCCCTGTAAGACAAGTTTTTTTGGGGGGGGGGGGTGATTGCACCTTTGGGTGCCTACAGCGCTCTCGTCGGCGGTGCACAGTGGACCACGTGACTATTTTATGGCTCGGAAGGCTGTTGTTTTGTATTGCTATATTTCTTTACTCTTACTCTATGCTTCCCCTTCTCTTCTTCCCTGCGCAGGTACGTTAGCTAGACTCTGGCCAGGTTGAACTAAGGTTCTTGCGTGGGCCGTCAGCTCACTTTCCTTTCTCTTCAGGACGTGGGCACTGATAATGTAAGTACTTCCGAGCTCCTAGTGTAGTGTGATAGGGTAGGTTGGGGACTTGTCCCCCCATGGCGAGCAAGGTGGCTGCCGTCATGTGCTGTGTTTAAATTAGTTTATTTATTGCTTTCATGTCTTTTCTAAATTCCTTTTTTCGGTCGCCGTCTGATGAAAATTATGTCTTGGTATTAAAATGTTTTTTGTAGGTTTTGCATTTGCTTTTTTCTATGTGGTTTTTCTACCTGGAATTTATTAGCTGTTGTATTTAACTGTTGCTTGATTGCCCGATGGCTTTTTGCGCACACGTGTGTTGCTTTACTAACTTCTGGCTTTGCTTCTCCCGATTTTGACATTTTGGAGCCCACGGAAGTAACTACCTTTTGTAATGACTTGCCCAGATTTTTTTTATTTTGTATAATTTGTATTTTATGATCTTTGTAAAACTATTTAATATAATTTGTGACTTTTTCAAACATTAATTTTCAGTCTCACAGACGTTAGTAATGTCCACTGTGTGGACACATATTTAAATTGCCAATTTTGTAATTTCTGATTAGAAAAACCTGTTTGATTCAATATTTATTTCAATTTGTAATATTTTTTTTATAATCCGCAACACGCGGTATGTTACAAATTTTTAATTAAAATTAATCATTAAGGTCTTTATTTATCTTAAATCATGTATTTAAGTTAATGAAACTTAGTCTGTTAAGGGTACCCTAGGGAAAATAGTATTAAAAAGGGTTTGCATAGCTCTGTTTACGACATCAAAGGATACTGTCGAATAGGCATTTTGTAATTCAATACATGTCTTGGTGTACTCCAATTGCCCAATGTCTTATATAGTAGAATATCGTTACTTTCACTCTGCCTCATATTAAGATTTTTATTTAACAGCTCTTCTTCTAGGAATTAATATTTACTTTATAATGTTAGCTCTGCGTGAGCAATAATAGGCATCAGCCTTAATTATGTTTTGTGTCCGTCTTCCTTGCCAGCACGCATTTTAATATACATAAATTAACTATGCTAGCAGACAATAATATACTCAAGACAATAGTAAACCTAAACATACAACCAAGGGAAGACGGGACAACTGAATTTCAAACATACTCAGGTTATGATTTATAATAGTTTTTCTCTCCGAAAATCTCTGCGCGATTGGTTTACGGATGTTAAAACTATTTTTAGTTAAAAAGGTGAATATTTTTGAATTTCGGTTATAACGAGAGTCTTAGATATTATTGTACAAATAATTATAAAACTTAACAGTTTTTAATTTTTATAGGTTTCGTGGATTTTATCCCTCGTTTTCTGAATTAAACTTTAAATTTTTTTACTCGAACGCAAAACATAATACCGCCCAATGCTATATGAATAACCGTTAGATAATAGAATATCTACACAGTAAAAGTCCCATCGAATTATGATGAGTAGTTTAGATTTAATGAACGATTGACTCTTCCAGTCGTTCGCTTGTCATCTTACCTTTCCATACCCCTTAACAATTATTACTAGAGGCACATGTTAATTAAATTACAACTAAGAAAATATTTAAAAAAATGTTTATTTCAGAAATTTTCAAGAATCATGAATGGTTGCAGATACAGGAATAGTTGAATTTTTGATGTTGTGAAGGTATAGTTCATGGTTTGCCTTTGACTGCTACAAAACTGAATCCAGGAACAGCAAATGCTGACGTGGTCTGATTCGCCCTGGAACAAACAATACAGTTCGGCATAACTCTTAAAAATCAATGTTAACCGTTATAAATATGCGTAACTTTAAAGACACACAGCACAACGTAATGACAGAATGTGAAAAGGGAAATCATATTTGCTAGAAACTATTATATGCTACGTTTGTGGATTGTGCTTAACCTGCAAATTTAAATTACTTGAAAATAGTTATGTCTTACCCAATGACGAGGTCAGAGTCAGCATTTGCGGCTACTATTGATGCCGTCTGTGGAAGGTTTTTGAATGATTTGGTGAGATCTACTGTTGCTGGTTCAATGCCTGCGTTAATTGCCACTATGTATGTGTCTTCTCCTTCCAAGGCCCTAATACAGATTTTTAAAAATACAATTTATGTTCAGGTATTATTTTTGATACGATCAGTTACTTAACAAAAAATAAAACATTTAAATCAAAATTACACAGCATTACTAAAAAAAGAGTTTGACTGTAATTTAACAAACTGATCGTATAGGTTTGAAATGAAGAAATATACACCTCATTGATTTGATTTAGTTTAGTTTCTAACGAAATTCCTTCATTTTATAATTGGCATTTCACACAACTTTTTCCTTTTGTAATTATTTATTTTATTTAATGATGTCCAATTTCTTAAAACCCTATGATATCATAATTTTATTCAGTCTATCAGCCAACGGCAGAAAAAAATTGATTTCTGAACTGTTGTTTAGTAACTGCGCAAGACAACATGCAAAGATGTAAGAAAAATATCGATAGCCCACGTTCTTACCTTACGAAGACAAACAAATCCAAAGTTACCGCAGCTGTCTGTGTTGTTCCTCGTTGTATTGTCTTAGTCTTTCTCAGTTGTACCAGTTGTTTATATACCTTGTAGTGACTTCTCTCAGATTCTGTTTGATTTAAGAGATTCAGAGTTTTATAGTTGGAGTTAACTGGTAACCACGTAGTACTGTTAGTCGAGAATCCTGCAAAATTGCATTAAAACCACTCATTTTATTATTACAGATCATTAATAAATATGTAATAAAAATATATTCTCACTCGATGAAGAAAGAACTAATTTGAAGGAAACAACTCTTTTCAGATATATGAAACGCGTAAAAATAAAAAATTAATTTATAATTAGCTTAAAGCTACTGTGAAAAAAAAAACTACTTAATGACACTTATAATTTTGTAGATAAATGCATTTTTAGAGAATATAGAACTTTTAAAATCTAATAGGCTTCGCTGTCATTTAATATTTTCATACAGTCTAGTGGTCAAACAACAAACATCTTTCGAATCACTGTTTACAGATTTTATGTGGGGCGACAAATTGTAAAGTATTTATTCACTTGAACACATACACACACACACACACACACACACACTCATATATATATATATATTCAGGATCCTGAACTTCTTGCCAATATGTTTGCTAAATACTTTGCACAGTTGTACATCCAAGGAAGTGGCAGTACAAAAAATCAAAGTGACAATCAGTTAAGTTATCGAAATTTATCAGTTCCTTATGTAACTGATAATCTAGTAATGGGGGCTATCAAAGACTTAAGAACACCAAGCTACAGGAATTGATGGAATACCGAATTTCATCATTAAAGGTTGTATTGACACATATACATCGATATTGACTCACATTTATAATTACAGTTTGAATTACACTTCATATCCCAATCTGTGGAAAAAGGCAATAGTCATACCTATTTTTAAAAAAGGTAATAAACAGATAGTAATCAATTATAGACCAATATCTTTGCTGTGTTGCTTTTCGAAAGTATTTGAAAAAATTGTTCACAGACATTTAAACTTTTATACCAAAAATATTAAATCAAACAATCAGCACGGATTTCAAGTTGGTAAAACCACTTGTACAAATTTGTTTAATTTTATAAATAATTTATATGGAAATGTTACATCTAGAAACCAAATTGATGTAATATACTTTGATTTCAAAAAAGCATTTGACACGTGTCAGCACTCAATAATTTTGAATAAACTTTCTGATTTAGGTTTAAACACATCAAATATTAAGTGGTTTGCTAATTATTTTTCAAATAGAATGTTCACGGTAAGACTCGAAACAAAGTTCTCATGTTTCATCAGGTGTTCCACAAGGAGGTAATTTGTCGCCTCTATTTTTAATAGATATATTTATTAATTATATAAGTCATGCTATAAAAAGTTCTAAGCTAGTCATCTATGCGGATGATTTGAAATTACATACGAACATTAGTAATAGGAGTGATTATATTGATCTACAGAATGACATTCCAGAAGTGTATAATTGGTGTTTAAATAACCAGATGTGTCTTAATTTAGAAAAAACTGTATGCATTTCCTATACAAGGAAAACTAATATTATTACAAACAAATGCTACAGTTTAAAACATGAAATTAAGCGAGTTGATTATATCCGTGATCTTGGAGTGATACTTGATTGCAAATTATACTTCCATTATCATGTGGACAACTTAATTAATAACTCTGTGCGTATATTAGGTTTAATAAAATCAATTACATATCCTGCAACTACGCCGGACTCCTTGCTTTGTTTGTATTATTCTTTAGTACGATCAAAATTAGAATACTGTTCAGTAATTTGGAACTCTATTACAGCAACAGATTCTAGGAGAATAGAAAAGTTACAATGCAATGTATTTAAAACTATATTTAACAGGTTCCCAGCTAATGACTACAATAGTGAGCTAAAAAAGTTTAAAACTCACACTTTAGAAACAAGACGTTCTATATATGATGCATTATTTCTAATCAATTCATTTCTTTCATATCACTCATGTTCTGCCATTAGTAAATATGTCTGTCTTAGAGTTCCAAATTACAGCCATAGAAGTAGTGGTACTTTTGGTACAACTAATAAAGAAATAGACCTAGTTAAACGATGTGTTCTAATGTATAATAAATCATTTAGTGAGTTTGATTCCTTCACTAGAAAGAAAATCACATTCCAAAATTATCAAGGCATTATAAAAGTTGAATCTGTTTTTCTTTACAAACAGTTACACTCGACCTAGGTTGGTTCTAGATAATTATCGGGGTATATTGCCGCCTCTTTTTGTTAATGTCTTTCCTTGTCCTGTGTTTTTTTTGTTAGCATCGTTGGTCTATGTGTTTGTGTTACTGTTGCTTGTATAGTAATCACATTTTTGCACGTAGTTTGTAATGTTTCGTGATTTTTGTATGTCGTTTGTAATGTTATATGTTTTTTGTATTGTCACTCTGTTATTAGCCTCGGCTGTTGAGTGGCACAAAAAATCGGTATAATATGTATTACTGCTCCTGTCTGTAATACCCTGTTGTATGCTAATAATAAATATTTCACAATTATATCAAAATTGAATGAACTAAGTGTATGAAATCAGATACGAAGTGTGAGCATTCAATTCATGAACAGGATAAACGGTGAATAAATACCCGGAAGATTGGGTTTTGCTGCAATAATTGATGTGTAAAATCGGTTCTCAGCGTAATAATCTTTCCCGTTGAAGTACAAATTCGCTATTGCACATGGTAACGAATTTATTTCATGAATACAAAAAAAAAAACATTTAATACTCAAACACACCGTAATGTTGTTATATGTGAAGATTATGCTAACAAACTCAAAGCCGTGGATTAATATATATATACATATATATATATATATATATATATATATATATATATATATATATATATATAACATGCAGCCTGTACCCTTCAACTTCAACCAACATTCAATAATTAAAACTCCAAAAATGCTATCAAGATAAATCTTAAGAATGCAACTATATTTTTGCGATGTAAACTGGCATGGTTTGCACGTAATAGTTCACAGGTTTCCGAAGGAAGATCATTGTGAGGTGGCTAGTGAACTTAAAGACAATAAGTGAATTATAACAATCTTAAAACTGGTCGCATATAAATGACGTGTCGAGGAATCACATTTATCTATTATCTACAAAACTAACACAACATACAACAAGAATAATTCAGGCACTATGTGCAATAACAGCTTAAGTCTGAAAACATAGTTATGAGAAAAATAGCCCTAACGATTTGAAACAGTGCAGAGTGAAAAATACAAACATTACCGTTGCCAAATTTTTTTAGACATTGTAGATTTTATATTGTATCTCTCTTCAGAAGAATAAAAATAATATGATTAAGTAATTATTTATCATGAATAAATTAATGACAAGTGACTTAAGTTGTTAATGAATATAGAACACAAAATACTTTACATTTTTTGTGTTTTGTGTTTCTAATATTTCATTTAAAAAGTGAGGAAAACTGTCAATGGTCAAAAAGTTATTTTAGCTGTCGTAGTTTTTTCGTAACGGCGTGTCAAAGTCAAAATTTGAATGTTCTCGTGTGAGTAACGTTGCCGCAATGCACTTCTCACTCTAGCCCATCTAACTGAGGGGGGGGGGGGGTGAGGTTATTAGCCCGGCCAGCCTGCTCTTAGCAAACAACACCTCCAACCTACCACACTGCCGCTGATAATTGATAATTACGTAGTCATCAGTCGTGTTGGCAAGTGCTGTTCTCCGCTCGTCGGTCTCCATGTTGATAATGTTTAACTTCCACAACGCAAATGTACACAACGCATAAGTAGTACAATGACAATAACGGTATTACGGCAGCGTCTAGCCAGGCTTAACAGTAGTGAAGCATAAGTGCCACAAGTACTACTTAGCGCATAGTGTTACGTTCTTAATTCTCCAGCCGTCTGTATACTCTGGAGAGAACAAATTTTAATGGGCATGTAGAAAGAACATAAAAGGTTGTAAATGTGCATTATCCGAATTAACGACATAAGTCGGGTTAAACAATATTTGCACCCAGCGCCTCAATTGATATACAATATGTTTTGATAAATTGTTTATCTTTGTAGGAGGGAAGTGGGCGAAGTTTGAGCCCAATCGCCCAGACTGCAGCGTCAATAAAGCACAATAATCTCGGTAACTTGGTGAACTGCAGCCAAACAACAAGAGGGTCAAATTTTCAGGCGAGTGTCCAGACCTGCTCTTCTTTGCCCGAGGTCTATGTATAGAAGTTGGGAAGGGACTCTACGCTTAGACGCTTAGATTCCTCGCTGGATTGTGCCCTAGTCATCCCTACTTCTACTACTCAACACTATAGCACTATGCACTAGAATGTTAATTGCCTTCATTGTGTTGATCATAAGTCAACATCTCTCTTCGTCTCCACTGCTTGTGACTTTGATAGTTCTTTGACCGTCTGTTAGAGTGTTACATTTCAACACTGAACGACGATAACAATCTCAGCAGCGAGTCAAAGAGCTCTCTGAAAATCACGCAAAATAATTAACATTGTCTGCCGACCTCTATGCCTTTGCATATCCATTGACATCTACGGAACTATCTTTTAGAATGTCGTCGAAATTGATACACATATAGTAATAAAATATCTTAACTTTCAAATAATTTTGTTCATGCTTCGTTCATAGCTTTATAATTGTGGTCACTTGTGTATATATATATATATATATATATATATATATATATATATATATATATATATATATATATATATATATATATATATATATATATATATATATATATATATCGTAAAATTACATACAGTATCTGAAGAAAGTTTTTCCACAATTTCAGCAAAACGTGGTGCACTACTTTGTAGCGTGACTGAGATTTATAGCCTATTCATGGTTAATGCAATGTTAATTTGTTTTTTCAGAATGGTGGCAATAAAATTTTTTTTTAAGAAGTGCGATACTTGAAGAATCATTGTTCAGAATATCTTAAATCTCAGTACACATATGGTACATTTTAAAATGACTTGTCTGTTAATGTTGATTTTTCTCACCAAATTTGAATTTTTGAAATGTCTTGAATCTTAACATTTTTGAGCGCAATATATTAACTGAATTATAATTCCGAATTCAGTAAAACTTGGAACGCATAATATAACATAGTAAAACGACTAAACTATAACGTTTTCGTGTATGGCATGTCCGTATTTTCGAAATAGAAGCCATTCGAATTAGGCGCACATAAATTTATTAGTAACGTGACACGTTTCTTATTTATTTTGTTTATGCCGCATTCATAGTATAAAAATTACCGCCTGTGAGCATTTTTGTCCATGCAAGATATTAAAGACTACTTTTTAAGAATTTGATAAAACTCGGTACACATTTGTTGACATATAAGGTAATATGAATTTAATGCTTTATGTCCATGCCGTCTTCGTATCTATACAGTGGATGCTATTAGAATACTTTTAATTAAAGGACGTATAAAAATAAACAAATAATAAAAATTTTATCAAAAACGTGTACTACCTTGTACAGCTAAAACTATTTTATAAATTTTGTTCATACTCTCCCAGTTTTTTAAAATGGTGATCCTCTGAGGTTTTTGTGATCGGGAAAATCATAAATGATTATTTCCTCAAATGTCTTTAGGCTCGGTACACATGTAGTACAAAATAAGTAAACATGGATTTTCTGTTATTTTTGATGGTATGTTTAGTAATGTTGGGCTACGAATTTGTAAGATATAACTATATTGGAACGTATATACATTTTAATTATTTTCAAAGAATACCAAAACAGAGTGAAGAAAAAATATTTATTCCATATTAATTAAACTTTTATTTAGCTAGTATTTAAAGTGTTAGAAGATAATACAAGAATATATTACAATATTACGTTATATTTCCGGATATAAATGACCGATATTAGCTTGCGTGACCTACTTTCACCCTCTTTGAGGAAAAACCAATTTATTAGTTATGCTGATACATTTTTGGACCTTGTGTTATACATATTGCGTCACGCGGAAAGCTCTAGTAAGGACTTTAAAGTTGGCCCTGACGCGTGGGAAAATTATTTAGACGTGCGTAGTGTAGCCGTGGCAGAAATGTCCTTCTCCAAACCTAAATATATCAATATTCCAACAGGCACGAATTAAGTCGATAGGTTCCTATTTATGCTGTTTTTGCGAGTTTAAATTTAAAGAGAGAAAGGTAACTGATATCGTAAGACCATTACTTAACACTGTTGGAAATTGTTTGCGTTATGAAACTAATTTTTTTTTTTCGAAACACATAGGTTTGTGTAATTATGGCTAATTATCGACTTAATTAAATTTTCTTAAAGTATATAACTAGCCAAAATTATAAAAACCTAAATTTTGAAAATATTTGTACTCTACATATTACAAACTGTTTCAACACACACACACCTACACATACACACAACACACACACACACACACACACACATATATATATATATATATATATGTGTGTGTGTGTGTGTGTGTGTGTATAGATTATGTGAAATGTGCTCCCTTTCAGGATTGAAAAAATAAAGTTTACTTACATTGCATAGATAGCGACTCCATGAGCAAAGGAAAAAAAAAACATTGCAATAAATTTTACTTTTATTCTAAACTAGGATATACATTTTACCTACTGTACTTCTGAAATGACTGATTAATCATCTACACAAAATTTGAAAACTGATTGAGACGAGTAAAGGACTCTTGTGTACCTTTTCAATTTTTTGTCTGAATGCCCCCAACCGTGTTTGCCAAAAACGTCAATCGTCTTTCTATTATCATTTGGGTCTGTCTTTCTAGGCCATTGAAATATCCCTATACCATAATTTAATTTCATCTCGTCCATTCATTGGGCCAGCTGGATAGGCAGATATTTTGTGAGTAAGGTTACCGGCAGTGGTCTCATACTTGTAACCGGCTTCTGTTACCCTTAGGGCAAGTTTGCACGAAAAAGAAATAACAGCAACAACGTTAATCACAAAATATTAGTTACATAATGTTACAAAAACTTCTAAGATATTGGGCACTATTTTGTTGCAATGGTGATAACACCAATGTCACTAACAGACACAATAATGATGAACGGATGTTACTTACAGTGATGATAACATTGTTAGTAACATTTGTTACCAACATCCTTTGTTCTGGACCAGGAAAATAATGTTATGAAAAGTGTTAGTGACAAAGATGTTAACATTTTCTAAAATTCACAACTTTTGTTGACAGCAAATATTTTCCACAAAATGTTTGTTTCAAATGTTACTATGCTTTGTAAATATTAACATAGTTAATAACGTAATCTTGACAACAAGTTGAAAACATGATGTTACGAACAATGTTCACAAATGTTTACGAAATAGTTAGTAACATTGTTGATAACACTTGTTATTAGCAATGTTATTGCTGGTGTGAACTAGACACTAGAGAGTTTGTGTTGAGAGGCTTGTAGTTACCTGCGCTGGTGGTGTTGTCCCACTGGAAGGGCGTCCTCTCTGGATCTCTGGTGTGGCTGAGGTAATCTTGTGGGCCGGCGATCAGACCTGCTGGATCTACAGTCTGGTTCCAACTGACAACTGTGTCCACCATGCCTATCTCCTCGCCGTAGTAAGTGAAGGCAGTGCCAGGTAGTAGCAGGGCCAGGGCATTCAGAGCGTCTGATAGTCGTGGCCACACCCTATCTGGCACTCTGTGGTTGTCCTGGTTGCCTATCTGCAGTTCAATCATTCCGTACATAAGCTTCTGACTAGCCTGGGTGTGAGGAGTAAGTATACATACTATGAGCCACACCTAATTAATAGTCTGCCATGACTCGCATGAAACACGTGTGTAACGTCTACAAACACAGTATGATTTTATAGTTATTTTTTTGATACGCCAATAAATATACAACAAAAAACTCTTAAGACATTTTATACTGAAAGATTAAATATGATTAGCTAAATATTTGCTAATTAAAACACCAGAACTATAAAAATCTAGAGGAATATGATTTATCTATGAATAATAAATGGAAAATTAACCATAGAGGGAAGATTTGACAGCAAAATGTGTGCTAACAAAAAATGGAAAAAAAGTGTATTAAAGTACGTAACATCTTGACCGGCAGAACTCTAATCAGCTTAGATGTGGAATTTATTCCTTAATTATCTCTGCTATGTACATCTAAGTAAACTTATGATTGTGTGGTCCGAATATGTTTGAATATATATATAACTTAATTAACTTATACATACAATGCTAGCTTAGTTTGTACTGCATGATCTGCTCGTCTATTACTAGGAGAACCAAAGGTTTACATAATGAAAACTGGATATTGAATACTGATTTAAAAACAACTGTATTTGGTTCCGCGTAAAATTTTCATCATTTTGATATCCAAATTAATTAATTATATTGAACTATTATAAGTTAGTGCATTACTTATGAAGCGATTCCTTATGTATTAGTCTATCTGCGCTAGTTTTGTAAGTTGTAAGTATCGTTACTATCTATTAAATGTCATATAGTACGTGTCAACTTATAGTAACAGCACAACTGATACTATATATTTTTACTACGTTACTACATTTTGGCGAGATACTATATTATTAAGTCACATTTGGGCAATTCACATTTGTACCTTTACTAACTCAAAAAGTTGTTAGTAGAAAGTTAATCAGTTAAAAAAACTTAGTTACATTAACTAAAAATAACGACGGAGCAAATTTTTTTACGTAAATACGGATATAATAGCCAAATATAGAAAACCATTACATATTAAATAATATCAGTTTGAAAGAATTAGGACGAAATTGTAGTCATTCGTTTTATTTTTCTTTAGCATGCCACATTTGAATTACAGTTGTATAATTAACTTTTTTGGAATGTATTTTTATTATTAATTTGCTTTGTGAATCACACATACAATGAGGAATGGTGCTTACAACTCGAGAAAGCAAAACTTTACGTTAAATTGTATTATTTTGTTTAATTGAGCGTTTTATAAAGCAAAATTTTACGGATAGTATTCTTGCTATTATGAAGTTACGGGTTTTATTTCTCCAGTAAAAACTATACCGACATTCATCACCCCAATATTCGGCGAGATTTAGGTCTGACAGTAATGTAATTACGTTGAAAAAATAAGACCTTGTTGAAAAAAATGTTAACGTAACTAATAGGCGTAAAACGTAATAACGAGAACTTGAGCTTCATCAAAGAAACTACATTTAAGGCAACTTACCAGTTCTTTAAACGACATAATCCACGATAACACGCCGAATGAATTAAATGGGCGGGGGAGCGCACAACGATGTAGAGGAACAGAAATATACCCAAACCATTTAGTGAACAAAAAAACTTTGGTGAGTTGTTCGTTGATGTTACTGTAAAAAAACTAATTTTTGCATTGTGTACAGGAGCAGAAGAGGTTACTCATAAAATCTTTATTTTAAAGAAATAGAGTTGGTGAGTTGTGTGTGCGCCCGTGAAAGTTTCTACCAAAACAAAATATGCTTTGGAGAAGTTGGGAGGCAAAGCCAGGTACAGCAGCAGAACGGTGTGCCCAAACAATTTAGTGAAGCAAGTTACCCTTTCAAAATGTTTCTAAAACAGTAATTAACTACCCTTATTATCATCATCATCTTACACCATTTAATACGTTCCAAAATTTTCTTGTTCGAGGAATATTATCACACGAAAATTGAAAACTCCGCGAACAATTTTGCCGGTACTAGCTAAACAATTTTACAAAAATTAATGTTTGTTGCTGTTTGTTCTTCAGTTATATGCGCTTCTATACCATTAATAGGATTACAACGAAACTTTGATGATTTGTTAAGCGTGCACCCGCTAAGGATTCTGCAAAAAAAATTAACTGGTAAAACTGAAAAAGGGAGGGGGATAAACGAGATAGAGGGTTAGAATGGGAAACCCACAAATTTACATTTATTATTTATCCGATTGCGAATAAACCTTTGCTGAGTCGAGCATGCGCCTGCGAAGGTGCCAATAAATTGAGGGGAAGGGGGTTAAATTAAATATAGGGTCAGAACGGACGCCAAAAAATTTAGTGAAAAAAAAAAAAAAAATAGTGAGTTGTGCGTCACCCAAGAAGGTTTCTGAAAAATAATTTGGGAAGGGTTTGTGTGATTACAAAACGTGGAAGAGGGACAGAACATATTCCCAAAAATAAATAAATAAATAAGTAAATAAATTAGCGTTGTAACGTATGCTGAGAACGTAATGAAAATAAATTTTATTCATGCAATTTTTTATATATATTTTAACAGGTAAATACCACCATGTATGTTACTTAATAATTTATTTTATTTATTGCAGTCATCCAAAATGTAAGACGAATGAACCAACTTAAATAACGCTTTTAAGGTCTAATAGTTATATTTATAAAAATAATCATTTAGATTGAGTCAGGCATAGGAACGGCAGATAAAAAAAACAGTTTTAATAAAATGTGACAATTGTATAAATTATTTTCCGAAATATAAAAAAAAAAATTATTTCACGAAGTCCTGACTTTCAAAACGGTTAATGCATAGGTGAATTCGTGCGTAAATCATATTTCAGATGGTAAACCGTGAGACTATTAAATTTCGTTAATATCGGTTAGTAGTTCTAAAAATATCACATAGAATCTAAACTTATGTCAGCCTGCATTATAGAATTAGACACTTCTAAAACAATAACACATACATAAAACAAATATTTAAACAACGAACAGTAAAAATAAAAACAATAGGTTTTAATCGGCGAATTAATGCTTAAAACATGACACAATATCAATAAATATTACTATATTTCAAGCTGGAAGATCTATAACAATAAACCATACTAAAGTAATTATTTGGTAAACTTAAAATCCTATTTTAAAATTTTATTGCAAATAGGTATGTGCTTTTAGAAAAAGTGTACATGATTATTTTTATTTTTCTATGTCAAGATTTCGTTCAAAATGGCGGTCTTATAACAAAAACATAATTTAAAGCAATTCTTCGTGTAGTGTAAACATAGTTCCTGTACAAATATTAATTATATTATTTAATCATGTTGATATTACAACAGAAACTGTTAACAATCTGAGTATTTCAAAACACATCACTGGCGTTTTTTTTAAAGCCGTACTTACAAAGAATATAAGGGAGTGCATTTGTTGAAATTTTTAGTGTGATTTAAACTTTTTGTGTAGTATATTTGGAGGAACAACAGTACAGAGAGAAAAGCAAACATCTAAGTTTTTGTTTTGGATAACTTTACTAAAATGTATTTATAATACGGACTTACCACCCAGTTAGGCCAATCACCTTCCGGTAGGTTTTCAAGCCAAAGACTTGTGATGTTCAAGTAATCTTTGCCATTCGAGCGATTTGTTATATATTGAAGAACTAATAAATTAAGTGCTAAATGTGCTCCTGGACGCTGTTTTGTGCCGTAATATTTGAAGGTGTTGTTCAAGTCTGTATTCACCTCAGCAAGCAAGACCCTGAAACAGTTTTCAATCCACAGATCGTTTTTAATTTTGCAATAGCTGTTATATGTTTCTGGACAGAATTATGTAAAACCTACCTACGAAGTAATTTATTTTGAGATAATTGTACAAATTAGATGGATAAGGCCCGTTATATGTCCTAGAAAAGAACAAGCGTTAAAACATAAGATTTGATGGAAAATAGACCCCACAAAAAGCGGCTTATAAACGTTTTAAGCACACTCAGAATGAACTTTATCTTGAACATTTCAGTGCCTGTAGACTGTTTGTTGATATCTAAATGCATAACTCTGCCCAAGCGTCGTAAAGCACTAGCATTTATTGTAACATAATAGAATACACACTTCAGTCGCATGAGCCAACAAATAACATAAATATTTGTTAAAGTAATCTTTTAGATTTTTTATGCCACAGCCATGCTAAGGCGATATTTAACGATTTTCTTCTTTTATTAAATGAGGCGATCACTAAACGTACAGCCTCATATTAGTCATATGTAGCCGATGGTTCTCATAATGCAGCTACTTAGAAATCGAAATTTTGGAAAACTGTATCATACATTGCAATGTGTAGAAATTAACTCAACCAAGTTAATAGCTTTTAGTGGTATCCACTACTTCAAATACATCATCATTTAGTTTTTTTCTCATTTTTAACTGGCATCTTTCATGTTGCCACAAACACGTTTGCAAAAATGTTTATTATAAAATGATAAACTTATAAAAACTTACTTCATCAGCAGCTAGAAACTTCGCTGTTTTCAAATACTTTGCTTGGATTACTTAAGTAAATTAAAACACAAGAGCTCACACGAAACTTATTAAAATAATGACGAAACTACTTCATGCATTTACGGTGATAATGGATAACACAATGTAAGCTTAAGTTGGCTATGATAATTACATATATTGTAATAATACACGAACACGATGTTAAAGTTAATTTCCACTTTAAAGAGCTGTATAGCGATCGCCGTAATTATTTGATCTCAGAAAACTAACGTGATATGATGCTTTTAATAACACTTTTAGATAACGAATTTAAACATATCTGAAATACGGTATTCAGCTTATGGAGGACTCTTGAAGTCCTTCGGAACATCCTAGACTTTGAAACTGGCTTACATTACGTCGAAGGAAGTCTTCAGAATCAACGTTTGGTCATGTTTTATTTAAAAATAGTCACTTAATTATAAAAAAACATTATGAACCATATATTACATAACTGTTTATACAAAGGCCAATGGATCTAACATATTTTTGTAATTTACATGTACTTATATTGATGATTGTATTCGAAATGAAATATTTATTAGGCATTTAAACTATACAGTCTTTTGAGATTTGCATGCAAGTATATTGTTTTCAGTGTTTTGTTTCGATCAGTGCTATTATAATAAGAAAATTACAAATTTGTAATAAAGTTACAATTTTTGATTATCATCAATCACATATTCTTACACATCCAACCTGCAACAACATACACGCATTAAACCATCAGACGGTAACTTGCAGCAAACATCACAAATATGAAATCATTTACTAACCTTGTTGAATTATCTTTCTTCGAATAATGATCCAAAAGCTTCCTCCACTCATGAACAGTTTCGAAAGTTTCTGGCTGGTTCTGGGTGTAAATGTGACTTAGGTATTTTGACTGAGTTGGTAGTGCAGTGGAGTCTCCAGAGAGTGGCTCATCTCGTAACAACTTGTCTTCAAACAGGAATGGAACAGCTTCCAGTAGGAACCCGTCTATACCTTGCTCCAGCCAGTATCTTATCACATCCTGTAACATTGATGATAATAAATATAAATAAATACATGTAGGATGTCACGTGATTTACAATAATGGACTGTACTAGGTACTTAATTTTGTGGCTAAAACTAAGGTAATTTCTACTACAGGCTAAAAATAAATTGTGCTTTCTTATGGGATAGTTTGGTATAGAGAAAAGTTCTGCCACTGGTTTCTCTGCAATCGCATGTGAACCAGAAAAATACGGAGCAGTTGTGTTAGAACTTTTAATGGCAGAAGCCATTATATTTAATTTGAAACTGAAAACAAACCAATTTTGCGTTTTCGATATCGACTTTCTGTAAGTTACAATTCAGGAAAGTTTTGTGATTGGTCAGTTTGCACCCATTAGCGATACTAGCGCTCAATTTTTCCTGTGCAAAATTTTAACATTGATCTCTCTAATCTGTAGTAGAACTAACCTTACTAGAACTAACTGGAAAATACTCTGGTAAGAATGCGTTATTCCCTTAATTTAGATCACAATACGTTGTTGAAATCAGTGGAGAATCATCAGCGGATACAGCAACGACTAAGTAATAAGCTCGAAACATAAAATGGCTTAAAATTTGTTCCACTAGGGTGGCGTTTGTTAGGGTGTTATCTATGCTGCAGGTAAATTTTGGCTGCCTGATGTCCTTGTAGCCGTGGGTATGTCGAAATCCCTACCGTACGTCAATGTATGTAAGTTTAATATGACTGATTTTGGCTCTACCGTCTTTCTACAACTACAACACATGGTGTAAGACACAACGTTGCAACATAACCTTGCTTTTTTTTTTCATAACAGAAGATACGACAAATTGGTTGTATTTGTTTTCACAGCGTCCGTGTAGTTATCTTATATTACTTGTCTAGATGGTCACATCTTTTCCAAAATTCCACTGACCGAAAACAATCGTATCACACAAGCTCCGAATAAATAACCATGTATTCAGACTCATTTTTGCAGACTTTCAAACACCGATGGCTCTAAAGCAAGCAGTCTCTTTCCAGTCAGAGCCCGGTGGCTAAATGGTCAGACCATTCGCCTCCCACCAAGGCGATCTGGGTTTGATTCCCGGCGGGGTCAGTCCCCGGATTTTCGCATGTGGAAATCGTGCCGGACGATGCCGTTAGTCGGTGGTTTTTCTCGGGGATCTATAGTTCCCCCGGCCTTTCATTTCGGTACTGCTCCATACTCACCTCATGTCACCTCTTACCAGCGCTAAAGACCTCGATGTTAAGAGGCCCGCCTCGTTGCCATAAAATCACACTGCAGCGTGTTTGAAGAACAAGTTTTACACCGAAACTAATACACGTGTGTTCACGCCGTTTCTCTACGAAAAGAACACACAACTTCAGACGACTGCCCTTAAGTACTTTGAAGACAACACACGTTTTAGAAATCCCCTTTTAGGGCACGTCAAAATGGGTTAAAACGGGGTTTTCAGGCTGCTATAGCGGAAAATATACTAGCCGAATACATTTGAAACCACTTAAGGGTAGTGCTTTGGACTTTAGTAAAGTGATTTCGTAAATAAAACAATAGGGTCACCACTTCAAGTCCCATAGGAAATTGGTTTTGTTGCGAAGACTGCACGCCTTAAGCGTAGAGGCGACGCACCGTTGTATGGCCCATACGGCGTCGTCCTTAGCACCATACCTCACTCACGCAAACACATGTGCCACGAGGCGGGCCCCTTAAGCGCTGACCACTCTTTCCAGTCAGACATTTGTCCTTCTGAACCTATAGCTAGAATTAAATTGTTTGCAGTGGGTTCCAGGAAATAAGAACTACCGTAAAAATTTACGTAATAGGAATCCAGACATCAAGTTATTTATTATGCGAAATATTGAATGAATTCACCCAAGCACCATCTTTACAATCGATGTTAGGCTTGAATGAACAAGTGCATGATATAAGACGCAATTAAGTAACTTTTCATTTAGAAAGAAGATTAAAAACTAACGTTCCCAGCGTCTGATCTTACATAATTCACAATTAATACTGGAACCAATAGGAAACTATACGTAGCAGTATCTGCATCGCTTTTTCTTATTCACTTTGGCTCGTGAATTGGAGAGTGGAAGGAGGCCAGGGTGTTTTATTGCATTCTGATATGGCACTTGATAACGGCGAAGCTACATATACATATAGGTTATCAGCTTACAAGAACATTAAACCCTGATACAGTACCTAATCTTACACATTCAACACCTTCTGAAGGGTTTATTAATTGAGAAATGGATGAAAGCAGTTTCAGTTGTGGGGCCCCACAGCACATTTGAAAAAAAAAAAGTTCTGTCAGAAACTTAACAGCCCAAAGCAAAGAAAATATTAAAATTTTGAAAATGGATAAAAATAAAACATATAACGAGGATTTTTTTTCGCACGTTAGACGATGAAGTTAAACGAAAATGTGAGGTGTTCGTTATTTATAGCTTTCTTAAGCAATGAAAGTAACAATAAATGTTAAGAGGACCTTGTCAACCTAGACGTAAACTAACGTGGTTCAGAAATGTTGTACTAATAGGGGGGAAAAAAACATGAATTACCAATATAAACGTAGTATAAAGAATCGTTTTAATTTAAATTCATCATGAGGCAGAGAATTAAGAATGGCCCGGGAATTCTTCATGCTTACAGTTTTCAATGAAACAGTTTCCTTTGACTGAGTGGAATTTATAGGTAACTCTGTATCGAACGCAATATTACAAACTAGTAAAATCACTATTAATTTACTGTTACCATAAAACGGGGTAATTAGAAATAATGGAATAAATATAAACAAAATTAGATATAAATTGTTTGTTTACACCTTTTGCTTTGAAATAATATAATCATATTAATACAATTGTATGTAAACAGTTTTAACTTACCTACCTGAAAATTTTAATTTCAAATCAGATTTTATACTGAAAATGTAGCTTTAAAATTGTGTTTCTATTCCCCCAAGTGTTTAAAATCACCCTGTTTTACGGTACTGCATTTGGTGTAAATAACACAGTTTTCCTAGTAGAATATTGTGAACATTATGTGTATGACGCTATTCTTGTTATAAGAGAAAATTATCGTCCGCTTACAATTATAGGCCTAAAATATTATAAGCAAAAAAATAACAATAATTTGATGAAATCTGCTGTAGTAAAACAATATCGTATGAGCAGAGTCCCTATGGGTCAGATTATCTCGCCCCGGATACAGACGTACAACTGGGCACAAGTAGGCATCTGCCTAACGTATATATATATATATATATATATATATATATATATATATATATATATATATATATATATATATATATATATATAACCATGTTAATCAGCCTGTATGAGTGTGTGTGTGGTTCTATGTGTGTGCTAGTAAACTAAACTGTCTTTGTGTAAGAATATGTTTTTATATGTTTGACTTATTGCAGATTGTAATTTTATATAGGTTTTACTTTAAATATGTGTATATGTATGAGTATATATGTGTACATATGTGTGTATGTGTATGTATAGGTGTGTGGTGTATGTGTGTGTATATGTGTATAAATAAATAAATATATAAATAAATAAATATATATATATATATATATATATATATATATATATATATATATATATATATATATATACACGCACGCATGCTTGTATATTCATATTTATGTAAACACGCGTATATTACAATAACAGTTTATGTTAGATATTGTTTAGTTCACTTGATCATAGCTACCTAAACGCATTGTTATTTATTTTTACTTTTTTCTTAGATGCGTACTGTTATTTTATCAATTATTTTTTCTCCCAATTATCATGGTAGACGTACTACAGGCATTCTTGTAACATTACCATAACAAATATCATAATAATGTTTAATGTGTGCAATTTTATGTGCAATTTATTTCTACTATTTGTGGTTAAGTGTAAGAGAAGGCGACAATGCCTTAACTTCGCCACAATGAAAACATAGACGATTTATTATTATTATTATTATTATTATTATTATTATTATTATTATTATTATTATTAACCTGAAGGATGATATGAGGTGAAGTCCTCCAAAAGTAGAGGTCAGGAATGCGAGAGGCGGGAGAAACACGAGATCACGAGAAAATCCGCCAACCAGCGGCATCGCCAGGCACCATTCCCACATGCGAAAATACGGTTACTGATCACCGCCGGGGATCGAATGAGTATCACCTGTGTGGGGGG
This sequence comes from Medauroidea extradentata, assembly GCA_003012365.1. Classification (NCBI taxonomy): domain Eukaryota; kingdom Metazoa; phylum Arthropoda; class Insecta; order Phasmatodea; family Phasmatidae; genus Medauroidea; species Medauroidea extradentata. The sequence goes on along the minus strand of PNEQ01005001.1, from coordinate 27,833 downwards.
CGATTGTTTTAGCCACTGCGCCAACTGCGACCGTACCGTTAGCAATAACATAGTTATAAGACTTCTTATATACGATACAGTTATAGCAATGGAAAACTACTTATAAAGTTATACATAAATATTATTTATATTTGTAGATTGGACAATCTAAATGCATTAGTTGCCAAAATTTTTTTTCGAGTAAAAGGGAAAAACAGCGATGCAAGAGTATGCATACGTATGGGAAATTCAATTTTTTAACGATCATAAAAGCTATTAAGACAGCTATTGGGACTTTGCTCTTACAGCAAAACACAAACCCCCGCACATAGTTTATTTTGATGTAACTAACTAATTTAGTATCTTTCGGCGCTTAGATCATTAAGAATTTCCACTCTACAGTTGGTTCATGTTTGAATACCTTGTTTAAAATAATATTACCAAATATTATATAGTGTATTGTAATATCAGACATAAACTATTGTGTACGGTATAATCTGTATTTTTATAGTTACACAAACTGCTTTGATTATATTATAGTGTACAGGGAAATAAAAATTACCTAAAGGTGAAAAAATAACTAGGTTTGTAAAAGTGCTCATTTATCCCAAACCACCTATAGTAACAAGTATTATTGTTTAAATATACGACACTATGGCTGTGTTTCTTGGAAATTAACATCACCTTGATTTCCTTGACGAGATGCTTGCTGCGGTAGTTGAGGTCAGCTTGTGGAATATCGAACTGATGCAAGTAGTACTGTTGTCTTTCCTCGCGCCATTCCCAGGCCGAGCCATTGATTAGGTTCAACTAAACATAAGAGAAAACGACGAAAATGTATTCATACACTTACTTCTTTTGTGTAAGGCTTCACCAATTTATTTATTCTCATACCGGAAATACATTGTATCAAGACATAAATAATGTTATTTTTATATTTGTACGAGATACGGTATGTTTTGTAGGCAGACACACACTACTGACTATTTACTACAGTACTGGAAATATTTTAGCTTACACAGCTTCTGTACAATGTCATGTCAAAGTCCAAATTATCATAAAACAGTTTTATACAAGAAAGGAAAACCAACTGATTTTAAGAAATGAAATAGTTCACAATCAACAACCGTGCGATGACAGTCGTAAACTCTTATATAAAAAGAAATGAATTTTTTTTGTATTTTTATTTAATTTGCATAATATTGGCTAATTTGTATGTCAAATTCATAATGCGTTTTTCATGCAAATCCTGACGTAGCCCGTGACACCCTGTTCGCCGATTTTGACTTATTTTATTTTGTATTTAATTTCTTGTATTAAACTGTTTTTTTTTTCGTAAAGATGGGGTTTGAGATTCATTATATAAAAAACTATGAAAGGTAAAAACTATTCGTAATGGTAAAACATAGTCACAACGTATGACATCAAAACAAGCAATACCTCGTACATATACAAATCACTTTAACAATTAACATTTTTCCTACACAAGCCCTTAGGGGGCAAAATTTCTTGAAACCATAATACAAATATAAGCAACAAACCATACCCAGTTGTTTGGTGGCTGCCTGCTGCCATCTGTGCCATTCTTAGGATCCGCCCACACGAAGTAATCTGTGTAAGGATGGATCTTCTGAACTGACTTTTTGAACCACTCACTTTCTGTGCTTGCGTGGTTCAGCATCAAATCAAGCAACACTTTAATACCTGGAATGATACAATTTTATTAGAATTGAATTAACTTTAAAAAAAAAATATTCATGTATTTATAAGCACGAATTTAATTTTTACTATGAAACTTAGTTCAAAATAAAAAATTGGGTCAGCTCATGAAAATTAAATAGTAAATTAACTCAGTTTTCGCTATATTAAGTTGATGATTACCAAGTTTTTCAGCGGCAGACTTGAGCTCACGAAGATCTTCGATTGTGCCGAACAAGGGATCGATCTCAGTGAAGTTCGTTATATCATAGCCGACATCAACACCTGAAGAACTGAATATTGGTGACAACCACAGCGCACCAACTCCAGCATCCTTCAAGTGTTCCAGCTTCTGTGTTATACCTGTTTGAAATCACACATGAAAACATGTATGAACTATAGCGAATAAGGTACAGTCGTGTAGGAACAAAAAGAAACATGAAGTGCTGCAATAAGAAAACAGATTTTCACCGAACTGTAAAGGAAAATTTCTCTAAATAATGAGTGAGTACTAATTTTCGTTTCTTTTCAGGTTAAATAAGGGTAGAATATAGTAAATTTCTCGAGCAATGCCCAGGAACGTCACTTTCTGAATGAAGAAAACAAACAATAGTAGTTACGTATGTTTCATTGCGTCCACATAAATTCTTAATGTTCGAGGAGTTGTGTCTTATGTCACTACAATTTGGTGTGACATATATGAAAATTAGGGGGGTGAATGAGAGATTTTGGTCAGCGCTGGTGAAGTATGGAGCAGCGCCGGAATGAAAGGGAGGGGGAAACGGGAGATTCCCAAGAAAACCCGCCGACCAACGCCATCGCCCTGCACGATTTCCACATGCGGAAATCCGGGGACTGACCCCGCCGGGAATTGAACCCGGATCACCTTTTTGAGAGGCGAGAGGTCTGACCCCTCGACCATCGCGGCCCCGAAAATTAAGGGATTTCTAATGTGAGTAATACGCGTTGGTAAAATTATGTGTGCACATATAATACATACTTTAATGTATTCGGCAAAGATAAATTCGCTTTATAAAAACTTGTATCCGTACGCATATATATATATATATATATATATATATATATATATATATATATATATATATATATATATATATATATATATATATATATATATATATATATATATATATATATATATATATATATATATACATGCATAAGCATATGGCAAATAGGTTATATCAAAGCATAATGAATTTTGTCCCTATTCCGTTCAAACTTTTATTTTTGTACACACTGGTTCACCTTATACTAAGATGTAAACAGGTTCAAATCTACATAATACTATCAGTAGCTAACTGCTTTCATACATAATATACCTAATCATTCGCTCATTATTTATCCCACTTTTATTCGTATTATATTGCCAGTACAGAAACCGTTTTCTTTCGAAAGCGGTAATGTAATGTGAGTCAACCGAGTCCTAAATAATACTATTAAACAAGCAAAATCGTGTCCTTGTCTCAGCAGAAATCTACAGAGTTCCGTCGAATGGAATTCTGATTTCATTGTCCTTGTAGAAATGATTTAAAATCAAGAATTGTTATAAAATTTTGTACAACTAGTAAAGTATACTAAGAAATAAAATGTACGCATGAAGGAATTGTCTTTAATACAAAATAATGTCATTAGCCCCTATATTAATGTAAACCTTTTTTTTTTTTTAAATAATTTATTTGGTATTAATAGGCATTAAAATTAGCATAGTGATTTTAATCATTATAGAATAATATAAAGTTAGACATTTCGTTATTTTGAGGTATGGTGTGATTTCAAGGGTCTTTTAGTGACGTATGTAGTCTAGCTAACATGATTATTTTTACAAACAGCTGCGCTGAATACGCCAAATTTAATATTTCGCTATGTGTTGCATTAATAATTTATTTATCACATTAAATAGGTCAAAAGTTGTACGAAATACGTAAACAGTTTTACATGTAGCACATATTAAGCAACGCATTTTTACGCATAGCATAGAAAGGTGTAGTGTATACTAAACTGTAAAACTAAGAGAATGCCTTGTGTTGTACGTAGATTCAAAACACGTAAATAAAACATTTTTACATAATGATTTTTACATTTAAAAAGGGAAATACTATTTTACGTCGCTATTAATTGCGTGCAAATAGACATTTTTAAGTGGGATATGTTGCAGTCGTTGGCTGAATAATACTGGTCTACTTGTGTCTTCCTACAGTCAAGGTAAATATCTTTACTCGCTAACCCACTTCTCGTTAACAAGCTATGGCGAGCACCACCTGACCACTTAGACATGCTTATTTAGTTAATTAGAAATTTAGATAGTGTTACTGGAAACGAACATTCAAACCTTAGTCACTGAATGATAGTGTGATAGAACCCAGTTCTTTCGACAAGCTTCCTGTCACATTAGGACGATTAAAATGATTCTTCACATTGACAGAAAAATATGAACGTACAAAAAATGCATATATACGTAAAAAATTAAATACACTTAAATTCAAACACATAACTTACGGTTTAGCCAAACAAAGCCTTTAAAATATTTAAACCAGTTAAAATAAATTAAACACTGCATTTAACAAAACAATGCAGAGTAACTAAAACAAATGAACTTTTACTGAAAATAGTTCTTCAGTCAAAAAAGAAAAATTTTGTAGCATACACGTACACATTTCTACAACAAAATGTGATGGGATAGAATTGTGCTTCAATTTGAAATAAGTCAGGAAAAGTAATAAGTTATGATCATTCATTTGTAATAATGTGCATTATTATTCAGTAATACTTGCATGAAGGTATACATAAACAAAGGAAACTATTATTTAACTGATTTTGTACAGCAATAACTCCGTCTAATATTTTGTCGTACTCATCTCACCTTTTATGTCACCCACACCATCTCCATCGCTATCCTTGAAAGACCTCGGGTAGATATTGTAGAAGACAGTTGTTTGCCACCAATCTAACTCCTCTTCGTCCTTTGAAAGCACTGCAAATGGCACCGCCAATAGGAAAGTGAAAATCAAAATCTTCATACTGTGTTTGTAGTCTATCGTAACTTAAGGCAGTATTGCAGAGCGGAGCGGTGTTTTCCTTTTATAGCACTGCATTTTTTATCATTAGCAAACTTTTTGTTTGAAGTATTTATCTCCGTTGAAGAGAGTTTATCTGGTTACTAACTGTGACACTTTTGAGTATTTAGTAAACGAATAATTTCTTTAAACGCCAAATGCATGTCATCGTATAAAATATTTAATGACATCATCGACTATGACATTGCAAGTATCGTTAGTAAATCACTTCAAACACTTTTCGATTATTTAACTGTCGAGTATTTGTGCTGTTATCTAAAACTGTCGACCAGTTATATCGGTGACCTAAGTTTTTCAGATAAATAACTTGAAATGCTTATAACGTTTACGTAAATACATTATTTGTGTTGATTCTGTCAACAGCACATTTGCTAATAGCTAGAAAACCGTTGAGTTCAATGCAGGAAAAAGTACTTTTTCTGTCTGCCTTGTACGCTCAATGTTCGATTTTTTTTAATAATTTGAGAAATGACATTGAGGTCGCTATCCTGAGTTTTTATATATATATATATTACATAACATTTCCCGACACATTTTTTAGCAAGAACATTTAATATACTTTGTTACTTAAACCTACTATTTACCTTAGAAAGCACAGAACATTTTGAGAGAAATGTCATATCTCAGGGAAGCAATGAACCGATTTAAACAAAAATGATTGTGGTAACACACGTTTTATTTGCGTCAATTTTATATCAGTTATAATTATTAACTTTGATTTAAAACGTTCTTGAAAAAATTATCATAGATTAGCTTGAATTATAACTTTAGGATCGTTCACAAAAGTATTATAATTTTAGTTCGTGAGTTACAGTATAGTGTTTATATATTTTATTAACATTGTAACATAGCATTTTCGCTAAGTCACTGCATTGGTAAAATTAATGTTAATATTGTTTTCTTTTAATTCTTAATACATGTAAATTTGTTTGCTTTGATCTGAAAACCCGTATTCTAGGTGAAATATTAGCATATAGTGTATGTTTTGTCTTTGGTGACGTAAATGTGAAATTTTATTTATATTTTATATTTGTGACTGCTTCCACAAAGTTTTGTAAGTAAAATCCGTA
>PNEQ01005001.1:8383-20988 GCA_003012365.1 Medauroidea extradentata | reverse complement strand
AGAATCAGAGATGTTAGAACTGGTATACTATAGAAACACGTGCTTTAGAACAGTCGTATAATAGAAACACACATCTAAGAACTGTCATACTTTAGAAACACATAATATAGAACTGGCATTGCTTAGAACATTCTGTCTTCTGTGTTTCTGTGGTATGTGTTTCTACCGTGTGTGTTTCTAACATCAGACAGCACCCCAAACCATGTATGTATACCATGAGGTATATATGATTGTGTTGCTTTGAATGTAGAAAACTTGCTCCTAAGCTGAATTGTCTTTGTTTGTATGTTCAAGTGTGTGTATGTATGTATACTAATCAAGAATTGATTTCTCCTTCCATTTACTAGAGTGTGTGTATATAGTGTATATAGATGAGAATTTAACATGTTCTATAGCTCTATGGCAATAGCCACTGTAAAGAGCTCCACAGAATGCATAGTAAATAAAAAAATAAAAAAAATAAATAAGAACATCTTGATGGAGCAAGTGCTTAGGATATAACTATGAATACCGCCCATAGAATAAAGTGGTGTAGCCACACAGCGCCGCGGACCCTGCAATTGATGTTGTTACTGATAGTGTCAGACGTTACAAGGGAGTGTTTGACAATATTATTGTATTTTCAGTTTATAGAAAAAATATGTTGTAAGGTGGTTTGAATGCATGTTCACGGAAAATACGATGTTGGGTCATAGAATTTTTTGTTGAACAAGAAGTCTGGAGCTGTTTATAAAGTAAATATGTCGCCAGAGTGCGTAATTCAGGTATGGAATAAATTTTCATTACTAGTACGCAATTTTAATGCAACATACAGTATATTATACCAGCACAATAGGATATTCTGCACTGTTTTAACATGGTATAATAACATAGGTATGCCAGAACTTCGACTGAAATTACAGCTTCTGCAGATTTTGCAATATTTTTTTAAAAAGACCACCAAGTACTTAATCTTCAATTTAAGACCGCTTGTTAAGCATCCAACGACTGAGTAGATCCAGTCACGGGGCAAATTTACCCAGTAAGTTATAAAGCTACTAATAAAAGTGTAATTTAAAAATAATTACATTTATCATACTTTAACTGAATTTATACTTTGACATGAAATAGTTGAAGAGCTGACGAAAAATAGCAATATAATTCCTTCAAATTTTATCTTCCAAAGTGGCAGAAATTGCAGAACTAAAACAACAAAAACTACTAAAATAAGCCTGGTATGTTTCAAACAGACAAACAAGACTATAGAATTTAGTTTAAGCTAGTCAATTATAACAGGAAATTTGACATAACATGTTCATTTACACATGCAGCGCTCTCTTTGAAAATACTAGATCCATGTAAAATAATACGTTACTTCAGAAATCAAAGCTTGTATGGTTAACTCTAAACGTATTAAATTTGGTTACGACAGGTCTAATATTCTCTCATGTTGAGCTACCTTTCAAAATGACTCACCTTCAACAATGAACTCTCCTAAAATCATAGCATTTTTGATAAACTGGTAAATATAAAGTTTGACTGTTATTGGTCTCTCAGAACCAGAAATACAACATTGAATTTTTATATTCAATTGTTCTACCTTCTAAAATTGTTACCCAACAGCAATATATCCCATTAAAACAGTGGCGGCTCCCAACAGACGCATTTGACATACTGCTTCACCTAAAATTAATCAAAATTATTTGTTTGTATTGACAATTTTTTGTGTGATCTATTTTTCTTACATCTTTTATAACTTTCAAAAGAGAAATGATGATGTTATGTCTGCATTGAATAATGTTACTACTGGCCCCTTTTGGTCTCGTGTCTGTATGCATTTTCTTTCTGTTTCCCCCTCCCCCCAGTCCCCTGAAGACACCTTTATCAGCAGCCTTGACAGCTAGTTGCATTGATTTCAGATGTCTGTAGTATATTGTTAGACTCTTTAAAAACCACTAGCAGCTATTGTATTAAAACTGTTTAAATATGAAAATTCATTTTTCTATTTGTTTGAAATAGTCTTAGTTTTGTGGATCTTACTAGCAGGTTACTACATTATCCTCATACAGAAAATGTTTAGTACACATAACATCCTCATCATGGCATGCCAAAGTCTATATTTGTATGGTTATGGCATCATACAGCCACCAAGAACTAACTTGCTGAAATACAATATTTTACACTAGAATTAGATATCACAGGCTACATGCTAAAAGTCATAAAAACAATGTATTTTTGTATTTTCTTTTTAAATGGTTGAAAATATTTATGTCCAAAATTTGTACTAAGAAACAAAAACCATTTTATGTCAACCAAATATGTTTTTAGTAAACAGCAGCATTTTCATGATTAAAATGATACCACGTTTATAGCTATGTGAAATATAAATTCATTGTGGTATATGTCAGCTGTAACAAGTGCTCATCTTCTATGATGCGGTTAGCTGCCATGGCCAGGTATCAAGTTGCATGATAAAAGCTGACAGCAGCATTGTCCTCCTCTCTCAAGGCCCTTGGGCAACTGGTTCAAATATCAGAGCTCGGTTACAGAATCTGTTGTGCATCCGGAGTATTAGTGAGACGTGTTTGACATATATACGTAACTTAAAAAAACTATTAATAATGTGACAAATTGAATTAGCACTTGAACAGCTTTCATTATGTTTGAGACACGGAACAGGGAAGATGATAAGTCGAATATAACACATCTGTTCAACACCTCGTCACCTCTAGGCACGAAGTACTAAACCAGCACGCAATGTCCAATGCAGGTTTCTACGATTTTGTTTTATGATTATGGTTGATATTTTCTCAACTACAGCAACTTAAGTGAATTAAGCACTTCTGAGGAGCTTGGTAATCATGTTTCTAATTAGCAGATGACATTTTTAAAACCATGCAGGGACAGTTTGAAGTACAACTTATTTTGGTAGATAAACACATAATAGTTATACTGTACAAGAAAAAATACTTTTCGTACCACGTTACAGCACAGCTCACGCACCAGGTGCACTAACTATTAAGAAAGTTGCATACCCGAAGATTCAATGCACTACTACAGTGATTATCCAAGTTTTCACACACCTTGTTAATATCTTGAGGTACAGCAGTTTGAAAAGGCAGTGTTTTTGAAAATGTTTTGGAGAGCTTTCAAACTGTACTTAATATTATTGTAAGTCCAACATACAGTATCCGCCGTGTTTGTTCGTTTTGTAAATTTTCACAATGGGCACGCGTGGAGTTTACAAATGTTTACTGTTTATACCATGGTATGAGTGATGGGTATATGTACATTAATTTTAATAATAATAGTTTGTAGATTTTCTTATTTTCACTTACTCGGTACAAACGGATAAGCACAGTAGTTTAACAAAGGAATATTCAGCTTTATTTTAACTAAGAAAAGTCCACAGCACAGAATTTTAAAACAACAAAAACCTGTAAGATAACACAGTGACAAAATTTATATTTTTTATGATATGGAATATACAACAAAATTAATATCATCACAGTGTTCTAACAATTTATTTATTAAAACATATTTTCCATAACAGGTACAAATAACTGACTAGACTACACAATCCTCCATTAAATTGTCTGAACGTCTATCAAAGAAAACAATGATTTATCAACATAAACTCTTTGATAATTATCAACACGAAACAATTATTTCATCCAGAACCGATTTACATGTGTTTCATTTAAATTCCTTAAAGACCACAAAACAAAATTAAAGAATGGCACATATTGCATTAAACATGCATACAAAAACCATGATACTCCATGTTCTATAAAATATTTGACTATAACTCTTGAGGCAGAATTAACATAGTTATTGCAACAATACACCCAGAAAGTTAAAGTTAAAAATTTGAGATCTAACAAAAAATTTCAAAAATAAATATACATAAACATCAACAAACATTTAAAGTAAAAAGTGTCTTTTTAATACTAATTTAGAAAATGCACACAAGAACACTATGAACTTAATAGTTCAATTTTTATAGTAATCTAAAAAATGAATAATTAATTTTATTATTAACTTCGATGCCAAAAACAGTGCTAGCTTTGTTAACAGAAATTAGATAACTGAATATTTCCTGTATAGGTCGTTTGAGGTAAAGTGAGCACTAAAGATTTAACCCTTGAAGGAAATCACCTGCCACTACAGTACTGCATTTAATTCAGCATTACAGATAGTTACCTCACTCATTGTATGGTTGGCAGCGAATTACAAAATGCAGTTCCGTGTATTTTCTTTTTAAATATATCGATACTGAAATAAAGCCAATTGAAATTGACATATTTGTATTTTATATGGTTGACAAGCTGTTTTTATTAAACTATGTATGTTCTTACTGACCGTACAATTAAGGGTACACGCGAAATCTTAAAGTAACGCATCAAGAGAGGTTAAGACGTTTTCTGTTGTTAGCAGCATACACGTCCAGTCTATCTCAATCAGCACAACAGCACTTGCTACAGAATCTGAATAACATGTAGGTTTGTACGACTGCCTAATTGTATATAGTTATAGATATATTGTGTGAACTGTTACATTTAATGACTGCCAGATATTTTGTTTGGAGAGATTGGTTTTACTCTCTGATTTGTTGAATGACACTCTTCTTTAATTGTACATGGAAATTGATTTCAATATTTGTAAGTGGCAAGGCAACAGTAATTTTGTTTTACTCATGAACAAACTGAACACAGTTATTTATGTGTTTTGTAATTATAATCAAACATGTCTTAGGCCTAAAGTTTAGCTCATAATTAAACTAACTGTGCACTTTGTCGCTAGTTTAGAATAGACAAGTACATGAAACATTTTGTTTTCTTAGTTTCAGGAATTATTAACACACATATACACACATATACAGACTCCAGAGTGTTTGTTTGGTCACATATGGTATTCAAGATGTATGGTACAGTACTAAAGATATGCTTAGGCCTTCTTCACATGTTTGACATTATTAGTCGAGATATTATTCACAAACGTTTTTTAAATACTTACTGTCGCTTGCCACTGCAGCAATATTGTATACATTTAAACGAACTTAACTTTATAATAGACATTTCCCATGTTAAATTCTTGACATTATTCTATGAACCGTGTTCAAATTATTCGGGAGGAATCACAGAGTGAGCGCAGTGCCTGATATACTCAATAAGCAATGTGCAGAAAGCTATATTATATAGAAGATACTACACAGGTATTTATAGAAACCTACCATTGATGATAGCTGTTGTTGATCACTTGTGTGTTTAACGAGTACTAGATATTATTGGTAACATTTTTCAGAGCAGTATAATGCAGACATAATATACAGAACATCAAAACTAAAGCAAATGGCAATGTTTATGTTAACACGCAGAGGAATTACACAAACTGACTGAAAATAGAAATTTATCAGGGCTGTTTTCAGTGCTCACTTTATTTCTGAACCACCTATGCCATCACTTTCATTTTACAGTAATTTTAAAAATTTCGCAACAGATACAGCCAGATTCAGATTTCATGAGTATAAGGTTGAAGACAACATCCATTTTACAAGGCCATTCTCAGAAACTTTGTGTGTATGTGTGTGTACGTACACACACATGCACTCATGCACGTGACATAGGCTGGATCTTTGTTAGGTTTAACTATTAAGATGATGGTTGTTACTTTCCATTTGGAAGGGAAGAATGTGTGGATCGGGATGGCATTGTAGGCTTTTGGTGGTAAGTGGATGAGTGTGGCATTTGTTATGTTGTTCTTTCCCGGTGCTAATGGACTTGAGCATTTTCTTTAGACTGGACTGTATGTGGTTTGCCTGGGGTTGACTAGTTTGGTGTCTGGGGAGAGGTCAAATGGTCAGAGGGTGACGGAGCAAATGGGTGATTCTTCGTCAGTAGTGTCATCTGAAGAATATGTATGAATCAGTGAGGAATGCTGTATGTGGTTTCCAAGTTTCAGCTTTTTCACTGTTTTTTTTTTCACGAACTTTGTTATAAGTTTTCAGTGGCGAGATGATCGCTCGTTTCACCTTCTGTTGTTTGATGGAGTGTGAGACAAACCACCTTGGATCAAGAGTGATTGAAGTTTCTTCTAATATTCCTCTGCTATTCAGTTTTTGTATGCCTGTTTGCTTCTGTCCTCGACGAGGTTTCAGGCCCGGAAGCGAGTGAACAAAGTGTCATATGGGTATTCATAGGTGGGGAAAAAGAATATGTAGTCATGTTGGGATTAGCATGTGTACATTTGTTGGTTGAGGGGAGCAAGTGGGTTGACTTTCTTGATGTGTTGGTTGAGGGGGGGGGGGGTTGTTTGGTACATCGTAGGTTTGTTAAATTTTTTGTTTGTGGAGTTGTTATGGTTCCTGTCTTCTTGGGTAGTTCTTGGAACCACCTTTGTAGTTTCTGCACAGGCTTTGGGTTACATTGTTTTGTGTCATGTTGATTTGCACATATTTTTTTTGTATATTAGTGGCCAGTAGCTCAAGGCTACATGACTGTAGCGCTGGCAATTGTTGCAACATTTCGGAGTAATGGGAATATATGGTTAGGATTTTATGATGTAATGCAAGAGAATATGAAGTTTTCAGAGTTTTACTGTTTGTGAGTTGGCAGGCAGTGTTACCAGGATTGGTTGGAAGTAGAAGGCTGGGTGTAAAATTTTGGATTTCCTAGAATCTGGACCTTAGGGTTACTGAAGTCTTTATTAACTAGGCAGTCTTTAATCTCTTGTGGGTCGAGCCCTTGTGTAATCGTTTGTGGACATTTCTCATTCTTCGTCTAAAGCAAATGAGTCATCCTATAGTAGCAGGATATCATATTTGTTGTGTGTTTCAACATCAATAACTATGTTACCCTCTTCAGTATGCAGCTGTGACACACTTAAGTATTGGGTTTCTGGGATTTCTTGGTGTGATGTTTTTGGGCAAAGTTTAAGATGGAGGTAAGAAGGTGGAGAAATGAACAGTTTCAGAGTCAGCCAGTTAACAGTGTTGCTTCTGCAGCTTCTGACATGCTAGTCAGGTTTTTACTTTACTATGGTTTTTTAATGTCAAATTATCTATTTGAGTTGCTGGCTTTGTGGTTAATGTACTGGGATTCATTGTGGTGATGCGTATTTAGGGTGTCGTGCTGCCCTGGGCAGCCTCGGTGGTTGGTGCGCACACCCCTGCCCCTCCTACCCATGGTGGGGTGAGAGTGAAGGTGATGCAGTTACTGTCTATGTATGTTCCTGATAGTCTAGTACAAGAGTCCAAAAATCCACAGTAAATAGTCAGGAAACGTACACTACTGCTTACAGCGAAAACGAGTGACGAGTGCCGATACGGACGCCTAGCAAACTTACCAAGCCCTCTGTCCCAAGTCCACTCTACCTCAGCAGGGGGCTAGGATTAGACTTGGCGGGATTTTTCTGCACAGAGAGCGCACTGGTTTATTTTTGCGCAACTATAGATATATCATGAATTACAGATTCATAAAAGCACTGGGAAGTATAGACTATCACGCTATTATGATTCCAACACAAAGTGTGTCTGATGCACTATTGTGATTCCAGCAAGTGTGCCAGATGCACTATTGTGGTTCCAGCACATGTGCTCGTTGTGCTATTATAAATCTAGCATAATGTGTGCCTGTTACACTATTGTGACTCCAGCATAAAGCATGTATTTTAGTATTGAGAGGATATGTATTCTGTGAGTCATATATAGCCTCACATATGAAAATTCTTTACAAGTACATGTAATTTATGCCAAGGAATGTAACAGGCAATTACTGAACCTTGCTATTATGTAGTTGTATCAATTTAAGGCCATGCTCTCTAATTATGACTGTTTTTGCGATACAGTAAAATCTCATTATATTGAACCTGAAAAAACAAGAGAATTATGTACTTTGTACTGAATCTTCTTTAAAGTGAACACATTTTACATTATTGTAGTTTTGGAAGGGTATTTTAATTTATACTTTAAAGTGAGAAATTCTTTAAACTGAAGTTCTTATTAATAAAACTTCACTGTAATTATTTATTTAAACTTAAAAATAGCAGATATCAAACATCTGTTTGGCAGTTTTGGTCAAAATGGTTTTTGCCATGATAGTCAATTTTTTAAAAACAAAAAACCATCAATTATACGGTTTCAACTAAAAAGTCAACTAACCAGAATTTTGTTACCTAATTAGATAATTAGCTAAAACCATAGCATTTAGTGCCTTGAAAAAATCAGCCATCCTAGAGATGATGATTTTAAACAAAACTGCCACACAGATTTTTATCTGCTCTTGTTTAGGCATAAAAATTAATTTCTCTAAAAAAGTTTAAAACGAGAGCATGGCCTTAAATAATGACAGTGTGCAGCAATTTAGTATACTGTCTTTACAGAATGATATGATTATCTTCAGTTGTTGGGGGAAAAAAACAGTGTGTCAATAAATAATACGCGATAATTTGAATATGCTGACATTTTAAATTAATGTATTATTGTATAAGGATATGTCTTGCAGAAACTAATACAGGATGTCCAGCCAAATTAAAACTACAATTTCCAGTATATTTCCTGTACATTTCCCACTTTTTCTTTCTCAAAATTCCTGCACAAATAAAAATTAAAAGAAATCACATAAACATTGCAATAAATGCTATAATGAGTCACCATATGCCTATTTCTCTCATGTGCAGTAACTAAAAACAATACAGGTGCTGTAGAGGAAATCCTCTTGTGCACTGTGTAACACAGCAAAAATAAGATGAACACTGCGGTAATAGTTCACCTTATACTGCCAATAGTAATAAGCGAGAGGTCACTGAACTGCGTCAGCTGTTTAACAGCACACTGGGCCACAGCTTGAGCGCATAACTAGGATTATTATTCACACTGTATTGGTTTTGAAAATGAGTCAGCATCTCTAGTCGCTGTGTTTTTACTTATTTCTTTCAGGTGCTTTTTCAGTGGCGACAAAAAAGAACATGGTAAAACATCCTACACCCTACATATTTATCTAATTGGGATAAAACTAATAAAAGTCGCCCTGACAAAACCGTAAGTTTCTATCACATATTAATTTTATATGTATTTCGAGCAAAATACAGTACCTTAATTGCACGTGAACAATAATTATGTAAATCAAAAACAGTGAAAATATACAGCTGCTGTAGGCCTAACCTACAGCCCACAACACATCTCATGGCTTATGTGCACATTTTCAAATGGTAAAATGTGTTTCATACAAATGTAATTTTCATACGAATTAAACATGTACACATTTTCGCTTAAAATGCAGTACTCATCCTTGTACATATGTTCATAATAAAAACAAAAACATAATGAAAAAAAGTGCAATGTTTGGTACGCATTGTCGCTGTATTGAATTTTGTAACTTTCTTTTGGACAAATAATCAAATATTTCTCATTACAGCACTTTTATATTTACCAAATGCATTACAATACAGTTGCAAATTTTAACTCAATTTTTAGTTGACAATGTAAGAATGCCTTGTTATGTCATAAAGTTATACGAGGTTAATCTTTACTAAGTTATCAAGTTAAGTATTTTGCGTATAAATTGTGGATCGATGGAGCCAATTGCACGAATGCATATAAAAGATCAATTTGATAAAACTTAGCTATCATTTGGTGAACGAGTGTCACATTGCATGACCGAAAATAAAAAACAAGTTTCTCCTAATTGTTTTTCAGCTATTACGTAAGCGCCCCGGAGTGTGACACTACCACTCCGCCATCTCTTGGGAGTTTTTGCAAGATCCCGCCCCCCCCCGGTGAGTTATTGGCCAATCACGGGAGTGCAGAAACCCTCAAGCTTCGCTGATTGGTTGGCACCATTGCTAGGTTGGGCACATAATATGCTTTTCTACGCATGTGTATCAAGAGATGCTTATAAAAATTCATAAGGGTAGGGTAGGTCAGACAAATTTTCAAGTTTACAGTGTTCTAAATTTAACTGAGTGACATTTACCTGTGCTAGAAATTTCCACTGACGGCTTCTCGAATGACTTCTCACTTACCCTGAAAAGCACTACAGGCGTTCAAGTTCTTTTCGTGATCGACAAACACAGGTCACGTGACTGAGATAACCTACCGTACTCCAGCGCATGAGTTTTCGAAAATGCCTGTCATGGTTTCAATTATTTGGGTTTACATTTTTTTTTCATGCCAAATGGAGACGTTACTATGCTAACTATTGCTTACCCTGCTCGAGAAGCTATCACATAGGCATTCTAAAATGGTAAATTTCACTCAGGATACATTTCTAACAATTTATAAACTGGTATTTTGGCTGACCTACACTCGCGAGGTTTCGAAAGCGCAGAATATGCCTGCAACACCTCATATATGCGGCGCGCTAAGTTAACGCATGCACAGACTCTCGTTCGATCCGGATGTAGTCGATTGAAGAAGCGAAAGTAGTTGAAGCAGTTCGACTGTCTTCAATAATCTATGACCTTGAGAACATGGGACAACACACTACACTTATTTTTCGAGGAACAATTTCAGGATAAAACATAAGCACATAATTCCCAGAATTCTTACACATCATTTACAATTCTCCTACATTTCTTGCATGTTTCTTGCCGTAGATAAACCCCATACATTTCTCGCTTTTCCAGATCGCTGGACACCCTGCAACATAAATATTGAGTGCTACATATTTCTCGCATGTGGCATACCGTATTTGTACGCACATAGGCCGCGTGCACATATAGGGCGCACCCAAATTTTTTGGTAAAAATTTCAGGAAAAATAATACTGTATGTCGTATATAGGCTGCACCTCGACTTTTGTATTCCTGAAAAGTGGCAACCATGCAACAATCAGCCAGAAGAAGCGACGGCAAGCGAACAGCTGCTTGACCTTGTCCCGATAGCTGCCTCCCCCCTCCGCAACCTGTCACCCCCAGCGCCCGTCAGCAAGCCTCTCTACCCGCCAACAAATCATGACCTCCCTCAGCCCTAAACAGCCACTCCCACTTCGCCCTCCCAAACCAATTCATGATTTATATTAGTGACATGCACGTGTTGTTTGTTTTACTTTTATTCAGTCCGTTAACAGTTACAGTAGTTGTTTTCGAAAGCTAGAGTCATAATCTTGTAAACGAGTGTGTTTAAGACTGATAATGGGTAAAGACAGAGCAAGTTACAAAATTAGTTTTAACTTTTAAGTTGAAAGTGGTGCAATATGCGTTGGAGAATACAAAACGAGTGGCGGGAAAAAAATTCAGCGTATTTACACTTTAGTGTACACATGCCAACCACCTGTACATGTTTTTTGAAAATAATTTTTTTAAAAAATAAGTAAGAAAAATTGGGTTTATCACACACTAAGACAACTGGAATAATTTATTACAATGAAAATCCACATATGGAATGTTGAAATTACTAATATCGGTTTGTAGTTCGTTAGCAGTAAACACAAATATTACAGTCAGCTACGCGCTGTTCCGTACTGCCGGGGCCCGCACGTGCAATGTGCTCAAGCTGTTGGCCCGCTAGAACGTGCCGTGCCGAACTTCAGCTGCACTGTGCCCGGCCGTGCCTACTTATGGCAGCCAGCAAGGTGGCGTAGCATGTGACAGTGTGGAAACCGACACCACTGCTTGCTGCCGCAGAAGCAGGCACACCTTCGTTAGTTGTGTTTTTGCAAAGGGGATTGTGCTGTGCTTCGTGTACAGTCGCCCATCAAACCATCATTAATTTAATTAATATTCCAATTATTCGTATTTCTGGAACATATTTCTTTCCTAAGACGTATTGACTTTTGCTTGGGTAATTCAGTTATTTTCTAACTTTATTAAATTACCTTCTTTGCAAAATCTTGTACCTGTACTCTATAATGTGGGGTGCACATTTTTACATGGGTAAATTACAGTAGAGATATGTGTTAAAATATACGGTATGCCTGTGTGTTAGAAGTGTACTTAGCAACTTTAATATTTTCTACTGGTAAATAATACTGTGTAGTATTACCAAGTTCTTTAAAGTGACTTCTTAATGTGACGTTCACTAAACAATATTGTGCACCTAACTATCTCAAGAGTAAATCATGTTCTTGGCAGAGACGCCAGCCGTTATGAGTGTAAAACATCCCATGTCTAGCAGCCACAACTGGCAGCACCAGTAAGCACCATAAAAGCGAGGGGGAAGTGGATGCGGCAGTGATGTCGACGTGCTCTTTAGCGTATGTGGCTCGAACCCGAAGATGTTGAGTATTATTATCATCCTCATTACAGTATTTTCATTTAATATTATGGCAAACAATTTAATGTTTACAAATTTGATTTGGAGAAAAACAAATATTTCCGAAATTTTTTCCTAAATATTTTGCAAATAGGCAGCACCCCATTTTTTGAACTCATTTTTTGGTCAAAAATGTCTGGCCTATGTGCGCACAAATACGTTAGTTTGAAGAGCACTGTGTTCTGACTGTACATAGTGTATATTTTTGGGTATTTGTAAATTTCGTTGAGACTAAATCATTAAATAGTGCATTTCGAACAATCCCGGTGAGCACTTCCAACTTTGAATCTCCCGCGCAGCAATTCACCAGTTTGAGTTGGCAGCAGCTCTTCCTCATCATCTGCCAGCGGTTGGCAGCCTTGGGCTTCCGGGAGGAG
>PNEQ01005000.1:5184-20497 GCA_003012365.1 Medauroidea extradentata | reverse complement strand
CACCAACACTCTCAGACAGAGGATGAATGGCCACAGAGCTGACACGAAAAAAGCCATAGCTGGAGCGGAGGTTGATCCACATGAGAAGCCAGTTGTTGCACATGCAGTACTTCATAACTCCAACTTTGATTCCTGTTATACAACCAGAGTGGTGAGGGCTCTACCACAGTTGAATAACAAAAACAAAGCAGAATTAAGATGCTGGGAACTGGCATATCAATACATTACAAAATCCAGACAGCCACCTGGCCTTAACCTCAGATAACAAACCCTTATTTCAAACTTCCCGCCGCACCTTAGTTCGCCCTCTGGCCGCTATGTGTACTGATTACCAACCACCGCTGGACAATAGACTTCAGTGTTCCTCCACTCACCTGATGAAGCAGATGTAGTCTGCGAAACGTTGTGACCGTGCGCCCGCGGAGAAATGTGTTCGTCCTATGTGTGTGTTTCTATCTGCAAGTACCATCCTGTGAGTACTTGTGCACAACTCTTTCTGTTTTATTTGTAAAAAGATTTTCATTGATTTCGTAGGACCATTTCCTTATTCTTAATTAAATAATACTATCCTTCTATCTTCTGGAATGCTATAATGTTTTTACTAAATTTGTTTGGTTAGTTCCTCTTCGAAAAGCCATTACAGAAACTACAATTTCAGCTGTGAGGAAATATATTTTTAAAAATTTAGGAGTACCTTCAATTATTGTCTCAGGCAACGGTCCACAGTTCAAACCCCGCCAGTTGCAAACATGTGTTTTTTTTCACTGTATTCAGCATGTTATCACGACCCCATACTAACCACAGCAGTCGCTTGCGGAGCGCTTCAATAGGAATCTCCATGCAACATTAATTGCGTTCCATGCTGACAGCCAGGATAAATGGGATGAGAACTTTGTTTGATTGCAAATGGCTTTCAACTATGCCCGCCATGAGGGATACAAGACCACCCCTTTTGAACTGATGCTTGCATACAAACCAAATTCACCACTTTCCAATCTTTGGTCCTTAGCCGACTTGCTGCCTGATGATCCTAAGGACGTCAAGGAGATTTGGAAACAAGCACAGAAGAATCAGAATCTGACTCATGAACAAAATAAGAGGAAATATGGCAAGAACCGCAAGCTGAACCTATTCTAAGTAGGCGATATGGTGATGTGCTAGGCACACACCCTTAGCAAAGTCGTAGACAATAGAGTGGCTAAGCTTTTCTATCACTGGAAGGGTCCTTACCAAATTCAGAGGTTTATAACCCCAGTTACTGTCGCACTCTGTGACCCAAACAACGGGCAGTTCGAGCGTCAAGATCACATCTCCCAACTAAAGGGAAACTCTACTAACCTTAACTGCCCAATTTGTTGCTTTCTGCCACAGAAGGCCTTGTGGACAGATCACCCATTTGACCTTTTTTTCTCACCATCCCCTTGGCTGGTACAAAACTTAATCCAACAGTTAACCAATATAAAATAATCAAAATGAAGTAACCATTGCGTATGCATCCATAGTGAAATCACTTTCACTCCATGCGTGTCCAGCGTAGACGAGAGTCAATTACACACCCACAACTCCAACAATTCCGAGGAACTTACTAATTCTAAGAAACAGTCATAAGACATTCTTCTACATACATGAAAAAATTAGTTGCAACTGTGAAATATGAAATGATTGTCGCAAATTATGAATAATCAATTGTGTGTTATAATGTTTGGTTTATGAGTCGACTCAGCATCACTTTAATTTTTTAAGGATCCTGATTTCCGTTCCGATGTTCATTACCTATTACTATTGCCTAGTGTCGTTATGTACGTTATTGTCTATTCTGTCATTGTGTCAACTTGTAATATTGTTAAGTGTTAATTGTGTGTCATGCATTTTGGCTTTAGACTTGTGGAATATTCTAGCATAGCTGTTAGATTGATTCTTTGTGAGATTTGATTTTCTTTGTAAAGAAACACCGTAGCGTCAGTTTTCAGGGGGGGAGTATGTACAGTTTTTTAGCTGTATGCTTATTTTATTTGTATTTTTCTGGCAAATTTTTTATTATTTTTAATATGAGAGTGTTTTATTAACTGAATTCAACCTTTATTAGTAATTCAAGGATACTCTGATTATTAATTTTCATGCAGTATTTCTTTGCTACGCTGTTCTACATTTTATTTTCGCATCCCAGTCCAAGCAAAGCGACCACAAGCTGCTTCTTGGTCTAGCCTGTGTCTCGAGTCCAGTATCCTGTAATACTACCCACAGGAAATAGCAATGTTTTATACAGTGGTAGAGTCCTCACTCTATACGTGTCCTGCGTATGCGCAATTCGTGCAAGCCCGCAGTTTAACTGTGCTGGGCTAGCATGCCTTCCTTGGCTATTGTCCTGATTCAACGTTTTATGTACATTTTACTACAAGGTCTGTGCAACTTGGAGCGCTCCGGAATGCAGTGTGTAATACCCGAGTTTCTTGAGAGCGGCTATGTATGAACGTCTGACTCTGTGCCTTGTTTGAAGCGCCCGTGCCTCTGTCAACCTTTGGCGCAGTTCGGGCAACTTCAGAACTGTTCGTCACCTCCCCTCCTCTCGTGCCCGGTAACCCCTTTTTTCCTCTACCTGCATTGGTTCTCTGTTGTCAGGCTCCAGGCAGTCACTGTCCCGCAGCCGCCTTGGAAAGGTCGCTTCTTCCTCTCTGCCACTTTGTCTCTCTGCCAGCTCGCATGTTCTTTTGGTGAGTTTACATTAAGGGGGTGGTTCACCTCAGTTTTCAACGTCTTTAATTATTTTTATATTTGTACCAGATGTTAATTTTCTTATTTTTTTACATAAATTGTGACTAAATCTTCCTTTTAGGAAATTTTCGTATTTCTTATAGTTTTTGCGTAATGAGTCGTAAACGTCTAAGTTTGCACTTTACTTTTTTATGCACGCCACTAAAACCAACTGACATACCAAACCGAAAAAAATTCACAGTGTGTAACAGTATTGTACGCTGTGATTTGACAAATATAAAAATAAAAAAAAATTTTAGTTTTGTATTTTTTATTAAATTGTTGAAATTTTTATATTTTAATTTAAAAGTTCAGCATTTTTTATTAAATACAAAAATGTTTTATTTTTATTTTGTATATGTCAAATCATAGCCTACAACATTGCTATACATTATGAATTTTTTCGGTTTGGTATGTCGGTTTTAGTGGAGTGCATAAAACGGTAAAGTTAAAATTTTGATGTTTACGCCGCATTACGCAAAACTATTAAGTGTTAGCACCGAAACTGGAAGAAGCGATAAAATACTATCAACACTCCCGAAACATTATTCTCCATCATGGCGTCGCTAGCCAGACTGACTCCCTCCCCAATAAGTTTAATAACACACAGTGAGGCGGCGCTAGTAACTCTATCACAATGGCTGCGTCCACCTACATAAACAATGTATTTAAGCTGAAACACGTGCGGCACAGTGTGTCCGACAATAAGAGATACAAAAATTTCCTAAGAGAAAGATTTAATCACAATTTTTGTCTAAAATAAGAAAAAAATATCGGGTACAAATATACAAATAAAAAAAAGACGTTGAAAACTGAAGTGAAGCGCTCCCTTAAGCCCCTTTTGTTGGGTTGTGCCATTTCCCCCAGCACAAGATACACAAGAACGTGGTTGAATCTCAATCTAGCTACTGGGACACTGAAATAAACACCAAATAAATTTTGAGCTAACATGCATGAATATTGAAAATGCTTACAATACAAAGGAGCACAGCTCGAAGCATAACAAAAGGGTGCAGGCTTATACAATCATTACAAACACGATTAGGCTACAGGTAGCAGGCAAGTTGAATCACAGTAGAAGCGGTTGAGTTTAGGCTTAAGCTCTCCTGACATTCCGTCAAACCGGCCCAAAACAAACTAATCATGGCAACGTTGTGTGGCTTACCACAAGTCCACAAGTTGAAATACTGAGTGCCCCAACAAAACCATAAGAAGAATCAAACACTTAACTAAAATCGAATAGACGCACGCCGGTCGGCGGAAAGCCGAGAGAGCTGAAGCAAGTAAGTGCTACGCACTGGCCGGCAAACACATGCGAAGTGGCGACGCAGAGTCAAAGCAGTACCGGCCACAGGTGGCCACTGGAGGGGAAGGGAAAGTGGAGATAGGAGAGGAGCCAACTGACGGGAGGCAAGGACCCGAGCAAGCCCGAGGACACCCCAAGAAGTCCAAAGGCAGGCACGTTGCGGGGCTGACGTCACTTCAGTCCTCCGCTCTCACACAAGCACACATAGGTCGATCACCATTATGCATAAACAGATGGCCTAGCCTCGAGTCCATCCATGGTACTGCAAGGGCTATAGAAGTCCCAGTACAGGGTCTCTTGCCTTGAAGGTGTGCCTTATCTGCGGTTTGCGTTAGTTTGCTTTTGCTTTCTTTCCAATTATTGTTATTCACGGTCGGCAGAGTGTTGACGTGACTTGAGGGAAAGGAGTATTAATTTTGGGTATGTAATTTGTAATTTTCACTTAATTGTTTTGACTGATACCTGGTACCTTCATTTGTCTAATATGTAATATAACTTGCTCTGGTTTTTTTGATAATGCATTCTTGCACACCTGTAAACCTTTGTTAAATAATACACGCATCACATCTGCAAGAGTTGATTTTGTCGTTTCTCTCATGGTTTGGCATTCACCTTGTATTGTTTAGGTGTATTAATGTAGGTCAGGTGTTGTTTGAGTACCACTCCCCGGGTCGGACCCGTTTGATGGAGCGTGTTTAGTTTGCCTCGTCTGAGTGGTGCCTAGGTGGGCATAACTCGGCTCAGGCATAAAAAACGCCACCTTTGCTCCACCGAATGATGCTTCATCTCGCGGCACACAGCACCACTGCGCACAGAGTATTTCCTTATCACTCTTCGGACATCCGCGTACCACCTGTCAACCATGTACTGAATCAATTAGTGTCACCGCGCTAGCTGTACAGCGTCACCTTTACCACCATTCTGAAAGCCTCTTCCGAAGAGTGATGACGTACGTGTCTCCGCATTGCTCCTGTTTGTCTGGAGATGTTAGTCTTCGGGATCTGGTTCCCATGATCTTTGTTATTTCTATTTCACATCATGTAGTGTAAATTTTTTTATATCTGAGTGAATTTTTAGGTAATTATTGCAATATTTAATTTTCTACGTTCTTTAAGATGCAAGCCATTTAGTCTACCCTCCGTAGGTGTCTTCCCACCTCATGCGCGTCTTACGCCCTGTTTTGTGTGTTAAAAGCATTAACTTACGTACGTGAAATAGTAACATACTATGTGCTACGTAATAAAACATTTGACTACATCCCGCGAACTGTTTTTGTATTTTAAAAATATTGCTGAATTCAGAACTTTATTTAATTCTCCACTTCCCTTTTATTTGTTACAGTGGAGGGTTCTACAAAAGGCCTAAAACTTCAACTATACCTCAAGGGCTATTCAATGTCTGTTCAACAGGTAATCAAGTATTCTACTACATGCAACTTACGTACTCTTTCAACATGTCTTTTCTCTGGACACCTACTTGTCGCTGCGTTCTACGTTTCAGCTAAGTTCCGCGCTCCTACATAAACTTTGATTGTGTTACGCACTATGTTTGGTCGTCAAGGACAATTTTATATCTATAATTTTTAAATTAAAATTAATCATTAATTTGTGTATTTATCTTACATTCTGTTTTCACGTTAATCAATCTTAGTTTGTTAAGTGTGTACTCTAGGTAAACATAATATCAAAAGCGTTTGCGTGGCCCTGTTTATCTGTTAAATGAGAACGTGCGATGTGCATTTTGTAATTCTATGTCTTTGTTTATTTCAATTGCTCAATATTTTAAATAATAATAAATTACTTCACTCTGCCTCATATTAGTGTTTTTATTTAACAGCTCTTTCTCTGGGAATTAATATTTATTTTATAATATTAGCTCTACCTGAGGAATAATAGGCATCAGCCTTAATTATGTTTTGTGTCCATCTTCTTGCCAGCACACATTTCAAAATATTTATATATTATAACTATGGTAGCAGAAAATAATGTACTCAATACAGAAAAAAAATACAAGAATGTAAGACCGGACAACATTAAACACAGACTTTTTCTACAAAATGAATTTATTGAGTCAGCGACTGGAAAATGCATGTTAATAGATAGGCCTACAACCAGAACTGTAAGTGTTTACCCACAAATTCTGTTAAAATTAGAGGTAGGTAACATTTGTTGATTTTCTGTAGCACTTTTCTCGAGACGGATTACCTGCTTCTTATTTTGTGACTGTTTTTTGTAGACATGCCACGCTGCTGCAAGGCTGAATGTTTTTCCAGTTCCCATCTTCCGAAACGCGTCTTAAAATATTGCCCTGTCATTGGCGATTACAGGCCGGGTTTTTTAATCCCTGCATTGCAATATATTAAATATACTCACAGAATAACAAAATAACACCTTACAAGAACCACAAACACATGAACACTGGAAGCTTACACTCGCAATGGCCGTCCTCTGTTTTGGTTACCAGTATAGGTCGACTGAAAATGGTGTGCATGTTTGTAAAATAGTTATAGAAATGACGCAATTTGAATAGAATAAAATAGTTAACTGACTAATGTTGGATACAGACCCGTGTTATTATATTACGGTTCCTCCAAAATGTTTACTTATTTTTCACGTATAATACACATTATTTTCAATATTGGCAATGGAAGTTAACCAATTTATCGATCAGGGCTGCCACTACCGCTTCATCAGGTCATACAATCACATCCTGTTGTTTTAAATGGTATGTTATTCTGTCACGTGTTTGGCACGTGTTACAAACGTTGGTAGCATTGGCTGTCAAAATATGGAATTTTTACATGGGATAGATTTTAAATGCTCTGCTGAAAGTTTATATAGGGTAGTTTAAACTTCACCCTAGTAGATTTTCCTGGGGGATTACATATTCCGTGTCTAAGCTCACCATCGTTTATATTATTTCTCTTTTGTGTATTTTCTTTTTCTCTATATTACTGTATTTTATTTGTATTTTGAATCCAGATGCTTTATCCTCCACTAGAATGCCAGCTTATCAAGACAGCTTCAGAAAGGAAATGCAACTAGTTGTCATGGGTATTCTCATGGGTTGCAAAGGCAACATTAAGGTGGAGGCATCTGCCCTACTGCTGTGTCGAGAGTGAGTGAGCGTATGGTTACCCAGTCAGGCCTACAGAGAGCTGCCCAACTAACCCAGTCCACTAAGAAGAGCTTGCCATATTTAGTCAAATGTAAGGCCCCCGCGAATATAAGTCCCCCCATCCCCAATTTTCAAAATGTCAAATTTGGAAAAAGTTTGCCAGAGATTATAAGGCCCCTTTCTTAAGTGTAAACCAATGTATATACTGGGAGTAAAAGCACTAATACTTATCTTTATTGACAACAATTTGTTGCTAACTTGGTATGTAGCTGGGAACAGTACAGCAGTAGCAATGCTGCAACAGCATGTCATCACTGGAAGCTGGTATGTCTAGTAGCTCTGGTCCGGTAGTTGGCCTCTGCATCTGGATTATTACCTTTCGCATCTCTGTGCCTGCCATGTGTATTGTCACATCATACATTTTTCTACTGGACACCCCTGCAAATACCTAAGTATGTATGCTCCTTACGTACAAAAAATAATGTTTAATTTTGCAAGAGAAAAACAACACTGCCATACATACATAAAATTTAAAGACTGCAGAGTTTTGTATTGACAATGCAGGCACGAATAAATTTGATGGAACTGTGGTAATATTATACAACTGCAGTGTTTTAGAATTAACTGTGATGATTTTAATATTTATTCTGCATTGCAACAACATAAGCAAACATAGCACCACAATACAAACTAGGGTATAGTGAAGGCAGTTTTGAAAAGATTGGTTTCATGTTACATGAAGTAAGCTAAAATTGAGAGGCAATACGCAATGCGTGTGAAACACACATGGTCTGCAGTCGTATAGTACTGCACACGTTGTACAAGCAAGATGGCAGTCTTGACTTAGCATATCAGCGAACAACTGGTGCACAGAACTGGCAACTGCGCAAGTCGCTCAGCTGGCAACACCACAGCGATGTCATCCTGTCTGAATTACAGCTGTCCCTCATCCTCCTTGCTCCCATCCTCATCCCGTCAGCAACGTGCATACGTGCTTCCAGTGGTTGAATGTTTCGACTCTCTTCCTTCCCCTTCTAATTTCCACGACTGTTAGATAACAAAACACCACTGTTGACACTATGTTAACATTATATAGGGTGGACCATGGATGTGTTCTGGCTTGCACACGTTGCTTCAGGCTACGCGCAGCCGGCTATAAACATGTGCCATTTAAATAACAGTGGACTGGACAAATGTTACGTACAGTTGTTATTTTTAGACACTTTTCAACAAATTTCACAATACGCACATTAAACAGATTTTACATTAAGCAAATAGTTCACATACAAAATACACACACATCTACGTAGGTCCTTATTAACTACTTGTGGTAAGTTATTCTTAAAAATTCGGACTTGAACATCAATTACACGTTGTTACGCTGGTTTACCTACTGTCTTTTTCACTTGTACTGTCGACTGATGAATCTGATTCAGAATTCATGCAGTAATCGTGATCTTCCCACATTAGCTTTGGTACATGGTCCACAATCAGGGTTTGAGTCAATCACAATTTGATGACATACATTTTAACACTGGGGTCTCAATATGAGATACGGCAACAGGATATGACAATAACAATGGTACGACAACTGGGAAATACAATACTAAGCCCACAGGACATATTATGATGCAGACATATGTTCTCTTTATTTTGTTGTTATTATTTACTCAGCAATCACTGGCCGCAGATTGTCCTTTGAATTCAGCCCCATTCTGCGTGTACGCGTGAATGCACACGCACATTAACTGTTTTCTCTATGATTTATATTATACCAGTTTTGTAAATGTTTTTCATATTTATGCATTTTTAAAAATAAGTATTTATACATTTACATTTATAAAATTATTTAACATTTTTTTAAAATCATTCTGGGAACTTATTGTAAGCTTATTAGTAGAATCAGCATTTGTAAAATTTGTGTTTATCTGTACAGCAATAGTACAAACCAAAACTTTTTGTTTTTCTAGACAATTTTTATTTCGTTGGCTCTGTAGGAAGCATCAAAGATCATACAATTACTTCCATTTAGGGTTTCAGTGAAATGTC
This sequence comes from Medauroidea extradentata, assembly GCA_003012365.1. Classification (NCBI taxonomy): domain Eukaryota; kingdom Metazoa; phylum Arthropoda; class Insecta; order Phasmatodea; family Phasmatidae; genus Medauroidea; species Medauroidea extradentata. The sequence continues at coordinate 11,274 of PNEQ01005000.1, read as the reverse complement.
AAGTATATATCTTCGTTTGACCTAAAATTATCAGTGAGACACCTGAGATATTGTAATACAGTTCTGTTTATTGGTTTCCTACTCCAAAATCAGAATTTGAATTGACTTGATATAGTAACCAAACCATGGAAACCGTTATTTCATTTTATCACGAATACCCTCTGCCTCTCTACTCTTTTTGGCATAATTTTCAATGAGTATATTTAAAACATTCATGGAATTGTTTTCTTAACTTTTCAATGGGTTGTTATTGTACTTAAAAATACATTATTTTCAAAGCTAAACTAACGTGGTTAAAGTTTCGAAGTGATACAAATTTGTATTGGACGACATGTCATACTGTATTGGACATCTTGACTTAGAGTGAGCAGCAATGTCTGGGAAGTGCCAGTTCCCATGTACGGACTGGAGGTTCAATGAGTTCCCGAACCCAGCAGCGCATGCACTTTACGTGACCTGTGTGGAACTGATGGCTGTCCCCGTCACACCGTCACTTGTAGGCTCCAGTCTGCTGGATGTCATCGCTAAAGGGTGAGTATACTACGTGCACAGAGTAACTTAACATTTCCTAATGTAAGTGTACTTACAGTAATGTTAAAAGAGATGGCTGGATGGTGGTATGTACACGTAGTTGTTGAGGCCATCCTGCAGTTAGCCTCAGCCCTCTCGTAGTGTTTCTTCCTTGCACGGTTGTCACATTTCTTCTTTAGCATGTCATGAAGTCTCGGTTAATTAGATAGGTTTGGACAGTAATGGTGAGACTTTTTGAGTTACCCTTCACAATCTGATGATTCTTTGAAGCACAGATTGTGATGCATCTTGCTACAGCCGCATCAAATGAAGTTGAGGTTACGTTTTATTTTTCGTGCCCAGGATAGCTCAGTTTATGGTTTATTAAATATACGTAGTTTACCTCATTTCACCCACCCATCGGTCAGGTTTGACTTTTGTAGAGAAACTCATACATTCTACAATCGTTTCGTTTATTTTCAGAAGCTAGGTTACATTCCACAACATCCAGCACTGGTCGTACATAGCTATTGCAGTTTCTCTTTACAGTAAATACAATTAACATCGTGAGCGAGGCTTAGCTACCATGATTGTCTTGTTTGCCGTTGGGCTTATATGCTTAAAGTTCATGCTAGTTATTTAATAGACAGATTATTGGGAAAAAAGAAAAAATAAATAAAATCAAACTACTGGAATTTGCTTCGCTGTTTTATCCCCCTAACAACCATCACCTCAATTGTTCCGTCACCTATAATCAACTAGTCTATGTTGAACTATTTGTCTATTAACCACGCCAGACGCCAACACACTCAATGCCTCTTTGCCCATTTCAGTAACACGCGTCCTACCCCTAGTGCCATCCCTGCACAACTGCTCAGTGTTACATTTTGTTTACGAAGACCATCTCTCGCAACTTTCAGCTCTCAATTCTGACTGACGATGTCTCGTGATCGTCCCTTGTGACTCCCAACTCATAACTGCCCTTACACAAAGTAGTACATGGTAGCTTAGGTATCCGTCGGCGGAGTGACACTGAACAGTCGTTCAGTTTAGTTCATGTAGGATGAACAGGGTAGCCTGAGTTTGGGCCTCCTTTTGAGGGGAGGGGAGGGAGTTAGATCTTATAAGAGTCTAGAAGTGGTTTGCCCCATTGACTTCTCAGTGGCTCATATTTTAGGAAGGGGGTTACCCCAGTCGTCTGAGCTGAGCCTTCCCATTTGACTCCGGACCTGGTCCTCCACTGGCCATGGAGGAGTAGGCCTGGAGGGGGGAGAGGGTGTGGGCTCTGGTGGAGTGGGAGAGGGGAAGTGTTGCCTGGTGCTGGCTAGGCTAGAGAGGCTCACTTAAGTGTTGGAAGTGGCAGAGTGAAGAGGTAGCTAGAGTCTTTGCTACTAGAGCCTGGTGGCCCGACGATGTTGGAGGAGGTGTTGGAGTTGGAGAGTCTTGCCTTTCTCTGCATGAGCAAAAGGGTAGCGGCCCATTTGAGCTGAATGGTGCTGCTAGAGTTAGGAGAAATTGCAAACAAGTAGGAGAGCTAGCCTCTAGGACTTGGAAGCGGTAAGTGTACGGCCGTTGTGTCATTCAGTTATTTTGCTGGGACATTTTTTCCATCGCTTGGGAAGGATTTCCAGCTGCCTGTCCGCCAAGACGCCTGGTGAGGCCCGAAGAAATTGGGGACGTATAGTTGTTGCCCAATTGGACTTGGAGTGGATTAACCACGATTGCCATTCTCCAAGTACTGCTGGATTTGTGGGTTGTATTGATTACTGAAGTGCACTGAAATTGGATGAAAGCCGTTGCTAGAGGTTTCGGGAGTAGCACACTTTAAAAAGGCGCCCAATTTAAACAGGAGGTTGAAAATGGACAGTGTGTCATAAATGTACAGTTGTGTATGTAAAATTATCAATATTGCCATGTTGCAAAATTCTCATAAGTAACAGTGTGCATTCGATTGAGCGGCAAAGTATGGTGTTTGTATAAGATGTGGATGATGAACTGAGACTTAATATGGTTATTGTAACCTTCATTTTAATTGGGCTGTTATGTGAACATGCAATTCATGTAATACAAATGAGTGTAAATATATACCTAAGAAGTGTATTTGCAAGTCTCGAATTCTGGGTTTTCCCGAAGCAACCCAATACCCGATTGCTATAAGCTTTGGTCGTGAGCGATCCTGGGACTTGCCCAGTGTTTAAGTGAATTGGAATTTCGGGCTTTGGCCCGTTGTGTTTTTTGTGTGGGGAGTTGAGGTTTTAAGGGGCCTTCTGCCCCATGGTCATGAGCCGGAGGGCTCAATACAACAAGATCCAAATCTACCAGCAACAGCAAAATGACATTTATTAAACATACAACAAAATGTTTTAGTATTGAATCTCTAGATTTTACAACAAATTAATAAAGAATACAGACATAAATACATGAATTGGGGACGAAAGATGCACATCAGTGGAACTACTTTCGCAGTGCAATACCGTAATCAACCCCTGAAAAGGCTGACCAATGTGCGTCAACAACCTACGTCATGAAGAAATTCCGTGAAGCAAACTACCAACCACAACGTCGGCATCAGAAATCGTAAACCTGGACAAGCTTGCAACACAAGAAGTTACTCACTTCACAGGAAAATTTAATAAACTGCTAAAAATTGCCAAAATTAAAAATTAATGATACAGGAAAAAAAGTTATATCTTCAAAAATAATTAAAATTCTACTGTGGTCAATTAGAAACCAAACAAGCAAAGAAAATAAACAAAAAACTCTACTTTAAGGGCGCGGTCTACCACAATTTTCATCACCATTTTTTTATTTTTTACTTGTACCAGATTTTTTTTCTTCTTATTTTAGACACAAAATGTGACTAAATTTGGCTCTTATGAATTTTTTTAATCTCATAGTTTTCGCATAATGGCTTGTCATATTTTGCATGTTTCCTTTTTAACGACTACACTAAAACCAACTGATTTACCAAACTCAAAAAAATCACAGTTGATAAAGACATTGCAGGCTACAATGACATGCTCATAAAATTTAAGAATAAAAATTATTTGAGTTTTAAAAAAATGCTGAAACTGAAAATAAAAATTTTAAAAATTCAATAATTTTTTTAAAAATTCAATTTTTTTAAAAAAACAAATAATTTTATTCTTTAATTTTATGAGCATGTCATTGTAGCCTGCAATGATGTCTTAATCCACAGTGATTTTTTTTTAGTTTTGTATATCAGTTGGTTTTAGTGTAGTCGTTAAAACGGAAACATGCAAAATATGACTTTAACAAGCCATTACGCAAAAACTGAGAGAGATAAAAAAATTTCTTAAGAACCAAATTGTCACATTTTGTGTCACAAATGAGAAAATAAATATCTGGTACAAATACAAAATAAAATAATGATGATGAAAATTGTGGTAGACCGCACTCTTAAAATTCCTGACTGTATTTTATATTTAAATTTTGAAAACTGAATTTAAGTTTCTCATGTCCCCAATTATTAAGTTACTATTGAATTCTATTGTATCATACTGAACACCTGATGAACCAATACTAAGGCACTCAGTAAAGTTTTAAATTAAAATTGAATAAAAAAATTTATACAAATTTAAATACGGTAAGGGGGAAGTGCCTACACACTTCACAAGATGTCTTCCGCATACTCTTGATGTTAAATCTTTCAAGGCCACAGCTCTACAGTTCTTGATATCTGCAGGCAGCTAGACTCACTTCGACGAGTAGGTACTACTATAATAGTTATTGATGTAATGCTGAATATAGGCATGTACCAGTTTGAAGAAAGTACACGTATGTTGAGAAGTATTTCTAAACAATAGTTTTAAAGACGTGATCAGCACCGCAGCCATTTTTTTATCCGTTAACATCCTCTAGTATGACAATGCCAGAGTTCGCAAAAAGATTGCCTCAGCTTGCCAAGTGTTCACAACAAGTACTGTAGTTGAAAAAATACAGTACATTTTTTTAATAGGCCAGTATGTTTGGTAGGGACTTTTTTTTGTATGTATTAGTTACTTTCTGTCCAGTTGCTATACTTATTCTTAAGGATTTGCTGGGTAGCGATATTAATTTTATTCGGTTATTAATTTTTCGCTGTGAGTGAAGCAAGTGTCGGGCAAAGTTGTACCTTTTACAGCAAAGATTGCTACGGGAAGACGTGCTGTGCACATAGACTATGATGGATATTATGATATCTTAGGATAAACGTACGTAATTGAACTAACGTGGATGGTACTCTGGACCTTTTTGAACATAATTCTCAGTATTCTAAGCATATTGCAGATAATTAAAAAACAGGTCATATATGTAACTCAGTAGTATAAATAGTGTAGACTTTTCCAGGTGGCTGTATTGTGTTTTTGAGAGGTATAGTGGAGCAAAAAAGCTGCATATCTGTGCTGGCTCATTGTTTCAGGCACACTGCAATTCCCTCACATCAAATACACCTGTGGATCAACTCTGTAGGTCTGATCATGGCTGCTCTACCCGACTCGTACTGGTCCGTACTACATGAGCGACTAGTCCAAGTGTTGAGCTGCCCGCAGCTGTGTCAATGGAAATTCCGTAGCTCACCCTTCCAGATGTTCAGCTTCAGCACTACACACGAGTACTTGCTGGAAAATAAGTTCTCCTACACCCTTGCGCTTGCTCACTCCATGTGGCACCACGCTGGTGTCGGCCAGATAGCAACTGTCCCTCAGTAAGTACTCTATTTTCTAGAGAATGTGTTCTCCTACACCCAGCCACTTGCTCACTCCATGTGGCACCACGCTGGTGTCGGCCAGATAACAACTGTCCCTCAGTAAGTACTCTATTTCCTAGAGAATGTGTTCTACACCCTGCCACTTGCTCACTCCATGTGGCACCAAGCTGCTGTCGGCCAGATAACAACTGTCCCTCAGTAAGTACCCTATTTCCTAGAGAATGTGTTCTCCTACACTCTGCCACTTGCTCACTCCATGTGGCACAACGCTGGTGTCGGCCAGATAACAACTGTCCTTCAGTAAGTACTCTATTTCCTAGAGAATGTGTTCTCCAATACCCTGCCACTTGCTCACTCCATGTGGCACCATGCTGGTGTCGGCCAGATAACAATTGTCCCTCAGTTAGTACTCTATTTCCTAGAGAATGTGTTCTCCTACACCCTGCCAGTTGCTCACTCCATGTGGCACCATGCTGGTGTCTGCCAGATAGGGAATTTTCCTTAGTAGCCCATCTATTATGGGTGGATAGTAACTGACCACAACCCTAGGTAGGTAAGAGACTGGTAGTATGGGTGGATAGTAACTGACCACAACCCTAGGTAGGTAAGAGACTGGTAGTATGGGTGGATAGTAACTGACCACAACCCTAGGTAGGTAAGAGACTGGTAGTATGGGTAGATAGTAACAGACCACAACCCTAGGTAGGTAAGAGACTGGTAGTATGGGTGGATAGTAACTGACCACAACCCTAGGTAGGTAAGAGACTGGTAGTATGGGTGGATAGATAGTAACTGACCACAACCCTAGGTAGGTAAGAGACTGGTAGTATGGGTGGATAGTAACTGACCACAACCCTAGGTAGGTAAGA
>PNEQ01004998.1:0-20878 GCA_003012365.1 Medauroidea extradentata | reverse complement strand
GGGGTTTTTGACATTAATAAATGCATCAACCCTACCCTACACCTAACTGATACTAGGCTGACCAGCTCTTGGTTCTGAAGTGTCAGTAACACTGGCTAGCATTAATTTATGCAAACAAATAAGCAACAGCAGAGACTCTAGAAATACAACTGACTTATTGAAAAACTATACCCCAAGCGCAGGCTGGTCGCTTCACAACAGATAAGTACACGACTAACACATTGAAATGTATCAAACATGAAGTTTATGTATATATATATATTTAAATAAATACATAATTGTGCGTAAATGTAGGAGACTGTCTCATAACCAGCTTCGAATGTGACCAAACTGTCAAAGTAGCCACCTTGCAACAGATACAGTCTTTACTGACCAAAAACCCTAAATTTAGTAGTGTCTGAATGAGTTTCGTTCCTGCATTCCCACACCATATATTCTGCAATTGTTTTTCACCCTTTTCTCATATTATGGTTTCAGATTTTGTATTTAGCAACAATAGGTACCAGCCGGGAAGGTAAGGAATTACAGACGTCCAGATAACTCAGAGAAAGATAAAGTAACACTAATGTGTATTTTATTAACAAAAAACCACTACAGAAAGTAAATGTGAACAGAGCTGTGCTCAGAGTGTGGAAAATGCTGACAATCGTACAATTGGCATTGGCGTATGATCCGATGGTTGGATAATAGATTGTACAAGACACAAAATTATTGTATTTCTACTATCAGGATTGTACGGTTGACAATGCTGGGCAACGCTCTGTTGTGTAGCAAGTACACTCTTACATCCTTCCTCGTGACGAGGGAGCATCGTGACCTGTCAGCTAGCGGATGAACGAGCAACTAGGTACAGTACAATGTGTATAGCGCAGTGGTGGACAACATGGGAACTATCTCACAGATAGTGCTTCGGGTCTCCGGCAGAACAGTGCACATATAGAATGCAATGGTGTCCAGCGTGATTATTTTCTGTCATGTCCTGTGATAAAAAAGCCTATTTGTAAATATAACCAAACTGTATTATTTATGCAGACTTTTTACAACAAATTTACTATTATAAATGTGAATAATATGTTTCGCCAATGCTAAGAACGCACAATTGCAAAGTATTTTTAGCGAGCAGTAACCAGTTTGTTGCATTACCACGGCAGCCTGCAGGCTATAATGGTAACTGCAGCATGTATTTATTTATTATTTTACCATTGTCTTGCAGACTTTGAAGTCAGTTTTCATTGCTAATTTTGTTTAAAAAATTTCCTGGTCATTTTCTAAATTTGGTTAAAGGTGCAGGAGAGAGACCGAAAGATAGAAGGTTCGGCAGTGCGAGTCATCTCTTCTCACATGTTGATGGCGCTCGGGCGATCAGGCTTACGCTACATGTGCAGTCCACTGAAAGTTTTTAAGTTTTTCACCGATTTTTTTTCTTTCACGGCTGTGGCTTGTCACATGGTTGTAACTGCGATATGTTGTTGTTGTTGGCTAATATACTTTTTCAAAATTACCTTAAATTTCAATGAAACATGCCCAAGAATTTAATTTTTTTTTTGTCGGAGGGGTGAAAAATATGAAGTCTTATTTAACTCATGTTGATTTAGAGTAAAAATTTTCGGATCCTGAGGCATTTTGTTAAATTGGGATTCTACTATATTTAAAGAATTTCATTTGCAAGCAATTTGGTAAAAGATCATGGAAAAATGTGACAGTGATTTCCAATTACAGTAAGGATCCAAGGTAAATCATGGCATGTGTCACAGTCAATGTTGCTGTTTTGATTCTTTTTCTTAAGACAGCCACCTGGTGAAGAGTGTGTTTGTGTGTGAGGTGAAAATTGTTGAGGTGCTTCATGCGTAGCTGGTCGACACAGGTATTGTGATTTCGTCTCTACACCCAGTCATAAATGCGTACGTTGTGTTTGTTCCTGTTGTAACGTTTTTACTGTGGGACTTTAAGAGGTGATCCTGGCAAGAGCAATGAGTGTCACCTAACCTCGATAATGGTTGTGTCGTAGCAACTGCGCCAGTTCAACTGGAAACTCTAACAGGGACAGTTTTATTTCTGCCAGCACCAGTTTTCGTCCCCAACAACAAATACCGTACACTAAGAAATGCAATACTTGATGCATATGTATGAATATGATATAGTCTTTTAAGCAGTACATCTATGTGATACAGGAATTAAAAAATTTTTAGTGACAAATTTCAAAACATTTTTTCCCCAAAAATAAAATTTCTCACCTAAATTGAGTACATATATTTATTGGTTTTTTTTTTTTTTTTTTGCAGCTTACTAAATTAATGTGTATTAATAGGTAAAGAAAAGCTGGGTAGTTAATTTTTAAACTGCGAAAGTATAGGTAAGAATATACAGGTAATTTTTAAACTTTTTATCAATTTTACTTTTTGTAGCATTTGTTAGATTTACTGTACTGTGTTATTCTTAAAATAATGTAGCTTATTGAACCTGTCTTTGAATTTAGCAGAACCTTGCGATATACTGTGAGATTTTGTGTCAAAGTTTTTTTTTTTTTTTTTTTTTTTTTTTTTTTTTTTTTTTTTTTTTTTTTTTTTTTTTTTTTTTTTTTTTTTTTACATCTTCTAAAAATAATCTGTTTTCATAAAATTTTTGAAGCCTTTGTATTGTTTGCCTGATACCAGTAGCATGTTTTTAGAGGCTGTAAAGGCCGCTCATTGAATAAATATTATTTTTAAACTCCGTGATTTACATGGAATGACCATAGAGCAGCTGACATTCCATGTACCGTTTTTTAATGTTACAACAGTTATAATTCAAATATCTGTGATTGGTAGACAATAGTATTTTCTGTTTTTAACTGTGACGTCGCTAGTATGTTTTCATTTAATGTTTTAGATAAGGAGAGATCCAAGAACAGGGCATTCGAAAGGTTTTGGATTCATTCGTTTTAAGAATTATGAGGTCCAGGAAAAAGTATTGTCTCAGAATCACTCGCTGGAAGAAGGTTGTACTTGTTACGTCAAACTGTTCAATGCCAAGGTAAGTTTCCAAGTATTAACCAATAGTTAGAGCCATGAGTTTGTCTCGAAAAGATTTTTGTTTCATTGCCTTACGTGCAAGTTGGCAGCTTTGCTTCATGGTTATTGGCAGTGTGTCTTTGTGCAGACATGTCTCTCACTAGACTGCACCAATCACAATAATGTTACTGTGACATCATACGTCTGTTATTTGCCAGTAGAAGCCCAAGACAAATGAGAGTTTAAACAACCAATCACTGACCATGAAGCACAGCTATACAAGTTCACATAAAGTATTGACACCAAATGGTGCAGAAATCTTTTCACAGTAAAATCGTGGCTCTACCAGTAGTTCAGTGAAGTGCCTTGCACCTAAAACTTTCTTAATATTCTTAAGCAATTTACACTTAACCTTTTACACTTTCAAGTGAGATGCAAGAGTTGTAAACTTGTAGCATTGCAGGACAGGGGATTTTATTTTATTTGTTGAATTAATGTCTTATGTGATAGTAATTTTCTAATATTTTTAAATTTGTAAGATTATTTTCAGTGGTCTTGGTTTCGGAAAGGGAGAGTAGAGACAGTCATTTTTCCTGAATGTTCTAGTTAGGGTTTAATGTTTATAGTTATGGCCAGGTGGCCTTGGTAGGAGGCAATAGGTTTGTTTTCTTTTTGTGTTCTAGTTTTTCCGCGGGAGTTTTGGCGGTGTTTGTTTATTTAATGCGTAGTTGATAATTGTGCCCTAGAGGGTTCTAGATCATGGAACGAATGACGAAGGTCATGCCACCGAGAACCAGCCAATGAGAGCACAGCGTGTGGCGCCCTTCGTTCTGGAATGTTTGCCTCCGCCATGTTGCAGAATAAGTCGTGACGCGATCCAGAGCGGACGTGCGCGGGGCTGCGGCCCAAGAAAACTTTATGAAGTAAAAGTTAGGGAGTGAAACATTTAACATGCACAGGTAGCACCGCGGTCTCTCTTCTTTAACCTTCTTTCGGACAACCTTAAAATCTACTAAATTCGTTTTCTTCCCGTGCATGTAGGCCGCTAGGTGCAGAGAGCCAGGATGGTTACTCGTTCTTCTTCGCCGCGTGTGGCTTCACCGTGTGCAAATTTCTTGCCTATTTTAAACGCCTGATATAGAGATGCTGTGTTTCTGCTTATAATTTTCTGTGAATCGGATCTACTGTGCCAAGACTGTGATAATGTATTTCGTGCCGATGTAAACAGTAATATAATAAATCAGAAATAGTGAAAAATAGTTAAGTATATTATTTCAGGACAAACCTCTTCTTTAAAATTCTGACGGTGACTGTGAAAATTCAAAATTTGGTCTAAAGCATGACATAACCTACAAAATTAGTACTAATAAATTCGGGAGTACGTGACCACCGATCAAGAGATATGTTCCAGCGTATAACCTTGCTTGTTTTGGCTGGGTTATTCCCGAGCTAGTACACTGGTCTAGGAGGACTGGTGTGCTACATTTGTGACGAGTGGAGCTCAGGTACTTGTGCCAGAGCGAAACGTCGCAATCTAGACCTTTGGTGTAGAATTTGGTCAGGCAAATTTGTCTCTTATACAGTATGTACTGTACTACGATTTTAAAGATAAGATTTTTTGTTTACTAACAAATGTGTTATTTATGGTACTGTATGCAGCAAAGGATCCTACTGTTAATAGTTTAGCAAAAACTTTTACCTGTGGTCAATTCTCTGAGCTCTTTGGGATAGAGGTCTTATAATTCGAAATAAAATAGTTGAATTAAGTTATTGACTTACTAGTTCACAGAGCTTACAAACCTACATAAAATAGCATCAAATATAACTTTCACAACACTCTTAATTACAGTATGCACACAATTACTACTGTGCCACAGAAATGTTAGTTAACTTTGACAATTAAAGCACAATAATATTTACCATTAATTAATTAAATACTACAAATAACAGTAAAAGTTCAGTCATATATCCAATCAAGTCTCTCAAATAGTGACAATGTACAACCTTACCAATCCGAAGTGGTGATGGCTCACCATGTGCTGCGTAGCTCCCCAAGTGCTCCACGGTCTTCACTCTTGAGGTCTTCGATTCTACTCCTGATGCACACTTCCTTTTTGTCCGCCGACCTGCAGCACCAATCCTCTTGTTTCGCCCAATACTGCTCCGAAAATTTGTGCCTGCAGCCTCAACTGAGTAGACTCTGACGTCATCAAGCTGTCTTCACCAGTCTCTTTCCACAAGCGCAGCACCTTCTTCTAGCACGACCAATAGCGAACTCCCTAAGTTGCCAGTGACTACTCTCGCCGATACAACACCTCCAGTGTTGTTTTCCACAGCTCACCACCTTTCTGTAGCACACAGACACCTTCTCCACTGCTGCTGCCGATACAACACCCCAAGTGTTGTCTGTCCCTTCTGCAGGCCGTTGATGTTACTCAACCTCGACACCGAGCTCAGCCGCAGTGTTGCCATCCTCAAGACGCCGCACCTTGTCATCAGCTCCTACGCGTTGTCACAACACCCCAAGTGTTGTCTTCTCCGCGGCCTGTCACTTCTCACAACGTTGGTCAGTGCCACTGGGACGCCGATGCCGACCCACACCACAATGTAGTCTCACTTCACACTTCAGAAGACTTCAAAAGACAAGACTCTACAAGACTCCCTGAGGACTCTTCAAGACTGCACAAGACTAGGCTGCCTCTATTTCTTAGTTCAGAGGCTTTTATACCTCCCGTTTAGTGACGTCAATTAGCGGTTTGAACATCATGACCAGAGGTCTAAAAATAGATATTTCCTCACTCGTATCCGCCAAGAGTCACGTACGCAAAGACGTCATCTCGATGACATCTTGGGCATATCGCAGCACCTCTGGTAAAACCGATGACTGTGGTTGAATCATCGAATTGTCCACCTATGATGATGTAAAATTCCTGCTACCAGGCCAACACGCAACAATACACAGTTAAGCCCCTCTTTACAACCCCATTTGTTTGGATCACATCTTTATTACAACCTTTTCTCGGGGAATGTGGGGTTGTGATAGTGTGCCGTGCTGCTCACTCAGCATATTCGCCTGGACGCCAGTTGTGATGTGTTAATGGACCTCATGTTTCCAAGCCTTCCCTCCAGCTCTACCCCTTCACTCTTACGTTTCGCATTGCGTGCACAAGTTTTCCCTCCCTTTCCCCGCCGTCTGTGCTCCCTTCGTGCTGAGGGTAAGACGTCAGTTGCTTGTGCAGCTCGGGCCGAGCCACACCCTGTTCTCTGTCTGCGTTACACAGTAACATGGATACTACTGCGGTAAACCGTTGTCTTCGGGTCTGTTACCTTCCCTTGTCTTTGCTAATTGAATTTGGATCTGTGATTCTTGTTAAATCTGTGATTCTTGTTAAATTTACATGTTAGTTTGTTGTCATTGTAATTACAAAGGCACAGTAGAAAGAGAGGTTTTCCTGTACTATGGAAACTAAAATGAAACAAATGCAATTTCAATTTCAGTAAATGTATCATGCATAGCAACTTTTGCCCATACTTCCATAAGATGTAAAACCTTCTGTGGTGCATGTGGTGGTTCATCGGCTCGTCCTCTTACCTCGCTTTCGCCTCTCCCTGTTCAGCATCAGAGCAACTTCTCTCATCTCGGTTTTGGGCAGTTCGAAAGTGAAGTGGCTTTGCAGCCCGTGGGAAGTTGACTAAATATCTCATACTTGAAAATTAAACCTGCGGTTATTCAACAATCACGTGAAACTGCATATTCACTATCCACGTGCTTACATAAATCCGATGGACTCGGCCTCAACAAAATCATTTCATTAATGGAAGCCACACTGATACTGGCTAAATCACTGCTTTCAGACAAGTTACCAACCCTATACATCATCTTTTAACATATCTAGGCACCTAGAACTTGACACTTGTGTCCGATGCTGGGCGATACAAAATGTGCCCTGCGACCACCAAACACCTCTACCCTCTAGGCCATCTCAAACGCGAAGAGACAAGATCGCGAATCCCCAGGGACCACATCCTCCCGGGAGCGAAAATACGCCACACAAAATGGCAGTATCACGTGATACATAGAAAGAACTGCCGACTAGCGCCCCTATCTGTGTAATCATATTAGGCTTAGGCACAATATTTAATTAAAATTACATCATTAAAATTAAATAAGTAAATATACTCATTACAAACTGTACTGGCTGCTCGCAAGTCAATAATATTAAATGGCAAGTAAATGGTCTGAATACACCCATTATTACTGATGCTCTTTGTTCTTAGTATGTAGTACAATTTATAAACAACAAATTACACGGCTCAGCCCATCAGTAAAACTAATACATAATTATCGTACAAAATTAATATCAAGTAGCTGTACTTGTTTGGATTTTGTCAACCGTTTGTGTTTGTCCATTATCTTTATGGTATTTGACCAGATTAGCACTATAGCCAGAAGAAATGTTTGTTTCACTCAACCCCTTAACTGCCTTGGCACATGTGACACACCCTAAACTCAAAGTAGGCTGGGCTCCCAAAACTTAACCGAACAACTAACAGATAAAACTAGGTCTCAGTTTAGACTATACTTCGCACCTATCTCAGCATCCTGGGATCTTGAGCCAATACTGCTGCCAGGCTTAATGTTGTACCGAGTGCTAGTCTCAGGTACAGATAAATTAATGTAATGTTGTGTCAGTGAGAGAGAAATATGTTTTACTATATGTTGTTGAAGAAAATATCCAAACATTTCAATTATGAAAAAAAAATATTCATTCCAAGTCTGAGGTAATAACTGAGGTACTGACTGAATACTAAAATCTCTACAAGTCGAGTTTCATGAAAAATTTTAAAAATAAAAAAAAATGTTATTTTATAATGTTGGTGGCCAAAACTTCTGCGGTGAACATGAATTTAACAATTCATTTATCTCTGGGTAACCTCGAGCAGTCCATTTTCTAGAGAAGTGTTTATTTCTGTGTTCTTCCAGCATCTTGCCATTTCCTGTTTAGTTTGGAGAAGATTATAATTTTTTCCAGTTCTGGACAGGTAAACATCTTCTGTTGATTTTTCTCAGCAATCCCCAGAAAACTTGCTATAGTAGTTAAATGCCTTTTGTCATTTTATTATTTTTTAAAATAAATGTCACAGATCTCCTTGCCCAACTCCTTGGAAGAAGGAAAAATAACACACAAATGTACTGTATATCCATAGAACACGGTCAGCGGATTGATCATGATCACTTTAAAACAATATTCTCTACAGCTGGACATTTTGTTAATAATTTGAACATGGAAATGCACAGAAAAAATACTGGAAACTTACTTAAAAATAATAAAACATGTAAATATTAATATATATATATATATAGAACACCACCACTAGGCCTATCTCAGAACTAACATTAGAATTTCAAAATGTACTCTTTACAATGTGATGAAGCAATACTCAAATTTACATTAATTATCCGTAGTAATTTACCAAAAACCACAATCACAGTATAACAGATAAAATTATGCAATGAAAGGGTAAGAGAAAAGAATAAAGTAAAAAACAACTCTACATAAAAAGTGAGGGGGGGATGTGTGTGTGTGATACTGTGAGACATGTTTGTTTTATTAGGTTCTTTTTGTCGTGAAAGTAGTTTATAAAGGTCATTAAAGTGTAAAAAGTTCTAAAATTTCATTTGTGCAAAATTGCCTTAGTTTTGTACATGTTAATAGTGACTACATTATCCTTTCCGAGACAATATTTTATCTTGCACAGTATTCCCATAACTGCATGTCAAAGTCAAAATTTGCATGTTACTAGAACATAGTCCAGGGAAAACCTATTGAATTATTGTAATTAAATAATTAACGCTGAAATTAAATTAATGTCGTGGACTGTATGCCAATAGTTATAAACACACAAAACAACAAATTATTATGATAAAAAATGAAACATTAATACACTAGACCCCCGATTTTACGAACCCTGGATTTAACGAAGGTAGCGATTCTACGAATACAATCTCAGGACCCCTCAAAAAATAACAAAATTATATGACAAAAAAAAATTGTAAGGAATTACATTAACAATAAATAAAACATGCTGTATCTAATTCACGGCATTAAAATATGAATTGTAGAGTTGCAGTCATTACTTGGTAAGTTACAATATTAAAATTAATACAAAAATAGCGAAAATCCGTTAAAAAATGCGGCAGTGACATTTTGAAAACCGCATGGCGGCGGCGCCGCCTGTGCCAAGCGGCAAGCCGGCCGGCCTGTCTCCAACTACAACACGAAGTATTAGGATCTATATTGAGGTCGTACTATAGACACAAAGTTCCAGCGCATGCGCACATGCTCATTTAACTATAGTACAGCCTCCTTCTAGGCTGTTTCACGACGTCTTATATCTCTCTCGTCTCGCGCCGAATGAGTTTACTTTTTTACACGAACCCTATAAATAATAGCGTGATATTTTTCTTTATTGCGTTAACACCATTCGTAATTAAAACAATTAACTTGGCGCATAATTTGCTTAAACAATGCGTTACTGCGTGTCGTAAAACGTGCTTTTCACAAGTTAGCACGATAATAGCGCTACCTATTATCCAAGTGTAGAAACATTTGTCTCCGGGTATGTCGAACTTGGAAAATTAATAGACGTTCGTGTATTACGTAATCCCGGAACTCCTAATTTATTTTTACCGCATATACTTATTGTGAAAGTGATTATTTTCAACCACTTATACATGTAATTCTCGACGATTTTAGGTAAGAACGTCACAAAATGGCGTTTTTGGAACAACGTCGGTATATGCTAGTGCTACGGTGGCGCTATCTATCAACCATCTTGTGAACGTTCGCACAGTTGCGCTATCTGTCCGCTCTGCACGCTACTAGTATCTACGTTCTCGTACAATTCAACAACAACGTCAAGGGAATGATTTTACGTTAAGTTATATAAAACTGCGCAATGAATAAATACATCCGCATATTTCTTCTTTCTTTGGTGAATAATTTACAAGGGCATTTTACTAGTAAGGAAAGCCTTTTTTTTTTTTTTTTTTTTTCTCATTAAACGGTACGCAAATCGGGCTATTCGCTCGTGAAAAGGCACTCGACAGCTTGGTTTACTCTTTTATTTAGGACAACGATCGATCGTATCTACTGTTTAGCGGTGTTCTTTTAGTCGTAAGACGTCTGCCTATTGATATAAATTTATATTTCAACTATCACTTGGTTATTTTTCCGTTACATACTACGGAAGTCGGTCTATTCGCTCGAGAGAAGACCCTCGGAATCTCGATTTTCTCATTTTTTTAGGAAAAGGATTGGTCATATATATTGTTTAGCTGTGTTCTTTTGATCGTAAGACGTCTGCCTATTGATATAAATTTATATTTAAACTATCACTTGCGTTATTTTTCCGTTAAATGCTACGGGAGTCGGGCTATTCGCTCGAGAGAAGACCCTCGGAATCTCGATTTTCTCATTTTTTGGTGACAAGGGTCGGTCATATCTACCGCTCAGCAGTGTAACGTCTGGCTACTGATATCAATTTATGTTTACATACTTACGTTAATTAATTTCCCGAAAAACGCTACGGAAGTTGGGGCCTAGAGACACTTTGCAGAAAAAATGCAATTTTAAAATTTTCTGTTATGTCCGGGTTGGGTGGGGGGGAAAGGGGGGGGGGGGCAAAATAAGCCACTATCGAATTTACGACGGTAGCGATTTTACGAATGCGATGAGAGGAACCGTGAGTATTCGTAAAATCGGGGGTCTAGTGTAGTCAAAAAAGCATTTAACATTTATTAAAGAGGATTAACCAAAGATTTATGGTGTTGAATCTTCTGTTAATCCTCTGTAACAATTGTTAAATGCTTAACAGATGTTGGTGAAAATGGGCCAAAGGATTTTTACTAGATTTTAAGATTTTTTTTTTTAAGTTATAACAATTTTTTGATTTGTATTTACGTAAATTTGAGTGAATAGCCAATGTGGCTCGTAAGAGTATAATTTCTGTATGTTGGTTTTCGTTGGGGTATGTGCCAGTAACACGAAGCTTTGGAGTGAGTGAAGAGATTTTGGTCAGCACTTCACGGGTTCACCGTTTAAAGTCCCGTAGAAGGACACATTCTATGAAAACATTGCATGCTAGTTTAGTACTCTGCACTTAAATACATAGCGGTGTTTAACACACATTGTATTGTAGTCGACTTACTGTCCGTCCACGTTTAAACGATAAAAAAATGCTAAGGTCCAAATAACTCTTAACAACTAGGTCTTCAGCGCTTGTGATGGCTGTGGCAATGGAATGAAAGGGACGGGGAACCGGAAGTTCCCCGAGGAATTCCGTCAACCGGCTGAATCAAATCTAGCCAAATTTACTAGGTCGCGCCTGATTTATGTGAGGTACGCTGGATTATATTTTCCAATATGATTTTGTGATTTCTTTAGAACTGCATCACAGAATGCAATATTTCTGTAATATGTAATAAAACTTTCTAGTTTCTAAATTCCAAAATTTTTTGTGCAACTTCAATTTTAACGAATAATAAACTATGTTTTTCAAGAGAGAATACATTCCTAAAGACTTGTTGTAGCAGAACCTTAAAAATGTACGTCAGTTTTTTTTATATGAGAAAAATGATTTTCACTTGCAGCGAATAATTTATTGTATAAATTTTACAATTTCATAAAGCAGTATATTCTAATTTTCAATTCAAAAACTCCTGAAATGTATGTACTCATGCATTTTTGTCTACTAGGTACATGTTTTAGCTATTAGTAGCCTTGTTGCGGTTTCTCACCTTATCTTTGTTTCCATGTCTGTTGTAATTAATTATTATTAGTCTAAATACATAAGAAAACAAAATGTCAGTATTTATGTGCTAAATTAATACAAACATCACTACCATTTTGTTTTTCTATCTTTCCAGGAAGGAGACCTTCTGGATAAGGAGGCACGCAAGGTGTTTGTTGGTGGCTGTACCGAAGATATTAAGGGAGATGACCTACGGGACTATTTCACAGCCTTTGGAGGTGTGACAAATGTGTTCATCCCAAAGACTTTCAGGGCATTTGCCTTCGTTACTTTTCTCGACCCGGAGGTGGCACAGAGTCTGTGCGGGGAGGCCCACGTCATCAAAGGTGTCACCGTCCAAGTGAGTAGCGCAGCGCGCAAGCACGATCAGGGCAGGCGCTTCGGAAGTGGCGTGTCGGGAGACGGTGGCATGGTGGGAGGGAGCAGCGGGCATGTTCCAGTTCGGCGGAACTTGCAAACCGTAAGGCTGTCCAACCCCAACCAGAGCGCGGGGGCTGACGGACAGAACCCCGTGGGCATGGGTACTGTCCCTGTGAATGCTGCAGTCATCGCAGCTGCGCTGAGCCAGGTCGGCTGGAATTTAGCTGGAGGCATGCAGGGTAATATGGGTCCTAGAGGCATGCAGGGTAATATGGGTCATGGAGGCATGCAGGGTAATATGGGTCATGGAGGCATGCAGGGTAGTATGGGTCATGGAGGCATGCAGGGTAGTATGGGTCATGGAGGCATGCAGGGTAATATGGGTCATGGAGGCATGCAGGGTAATATGGGTCATGGAGGCATGCAGGGTAATATGGGTCATGGAGGCATGCAGGGTAATATGGGTCATGGAGGCACGCAGGGTAATATGGGTCATGGAGGCACGCAGGGTAATATGGGTCATGGAGGCAATGTCTTGAGTCACAACCCTGTGTTAGGCCAGGGTAGCCTGCCAGTCGAGACAGATGGTCGTAACGAGACAGTAGATATGGGAGGGATGGATGTCAATAGCTGGCGGGGGGATTATGACGGTGGTTCTGAAAGTTAGAAGTTGGGCTCCCTGCATTAAACTTGATTGTCTCGAGTGTGCATACACTTTGAGTCATCATTTTAAGAATTGTTTTTGTATTGAAAAAGACTGCATTTTCATTTTGAGTGCTAGTAATTTAGCTCAAGTGATTGGTGTAATGTGGAATGGATGTATGTTCATCTCAGAAGTTTTGATGTTTGTGTTGACTGTATGTGTGTTCAAAGTGTTGAAATGTGTGTTCAGTCTTTGTGATATGGCTGAAAAGGTATTGATGGCAGTTTTTTTTTTTTTTAATGAGCCATGTTTGACACTAGTGAATTGATGTATGTAGAGACAGATTTTCATTTTGGAAAGTGCGTGATAACTTTTCATGTCATACTTTTTTTAATGTGATGTGTTATACTGTACTAATTAGAAATTAAATATTTTTTCACAATTTTTTTTGTGGTTTTCGGTCACAGTCTGTCCTTAAGTAGCAAGAAATCATGTCTATGTCAAGAATTTTTTAAATTTAATGCTGTATCAACTTAAAAAGGTAGTAAATGTTATGTTTTTTGTTTCATCTACAAGTTATTAAATGTTAAAATTATTCTTTCTTCCCGCAGTAGTTACGGAAAACTGCACTTACATAGTTGCCTATTCAGATACCATTAAAATAGAATTTGTGTTCATATAATTACCAAACGAGAAAAG
Source organism: Medauroidea extradentata (assembly GCA_003012365.1). Classification (NCBI taxonomy): domain Eukaryota; kingdom Metazoa; phylum Arthropoda; class Insecta; order Phasmatodea; family Phasmatidae; genus Medauroidea; species Medauroidea extradentata. The sequence continues at coordinate 7,372 of PNEQ01004998.1, read as the reverse complement.
GAAGTCGTGTCATAGCCAGTTGTAGTTTCCATATCACGTATCACTTAAAGCCCTTTCTCTTGATTAGATATTTTTTGAATTAAATTTCTTGATTTCAAGTTATTGAATAGCACAACAACTTAAGAAATTTGATTTAATAAACCACAGTCTTAGAATTACAGGTCTGGACACTTTCCTATTTACCAACACTATTGAGTTGACCCTGTTATGACTGAAAGTACCACTAGCAATGAAGTGTTGTTTTAACATTGCAGTATAGCATCGTACTAGCAGTTCTCCTAGCAGCCTTGGCATGAGTTTGCTCCTTGTAGTCCCATTTACGCAATGTTAAAACAACCCCAGTGTGCCAGTGGCGCCAATCAGTCATAACGGGGTCAATTTTCAACTCCAGTGTTCAGACCTGTTCCTCTATGGCCGTGCAATAAACAGTGAAAGGATCACTTGAAAAGTTATCAATCGATTTGTAAACAAATGATGCACAAAATAAATAATGTAGCTATTTTACAAATATCTACTAATCTTTCATGATGACAAAAATATTCGGTTAAACCAATACAAAATTTCTCATTATTAGTATGTGTTATTTAAAAGAAATTACATGTGTATTTGTTTTCTGCATGGTTTAATTTGCATATAGAACTCAAATATTTCATTATTTGAATTAATAATGCCAGAAAGCATCTTTTCTGATTTTAAATACATAGTTTTATTCAAGAAAATTTCAAACTATGTAGTGCAAAACTAAAATCTTTGATGATATTCAAGACATTTAATAAATTGAGAGACAAAATGGCTACAGTTATGACGTCAGCATGGCGGCACACGACATTCAATAAATTGGAATCAATAAATTTGACAGAAAATTGAAGCAAACTTTGATTGTGTGAAAGGATCTTTTGAGAATGCAGTTCCATCTGTTTTTCTGTCCCAGTTTCTCTAATTTAAACACAACTGATACAGGCAGATTGCATTCAAAATTTATGCCAATTTATAACATTGTAATAGTGCTACAAACTTCTGGAAGTAGAAAATGGTAGTATAATGAACTTAAATACAGTATCTGTAGAAAAAATTAATACTAACTTATCTTCCATAATATAATGCAGAAATTTTCTTTTTAAACTACTGTATGTACCCACATTATTTTCTTTTTTGTGTTCCTTTGAAGACTACCAAAATGCTATTCAAGGATTGACTGTACTTAAAATAAATATTGTGACACTTATATTAATCCAAACTGTGTGTAATGTCAGAACATCAGTGGAAGGTTTGTATAGATGTTTATTGTGTTGACTGCTGTAGCTGCAGTTTGTCAATAGTTTCGTGATAATAGCTAATGCAAACACATTTTTTTTCTCAAAATTGTTAGTGTTCTAAATGTATGTATGTATGACTTGGACTCATTATCTATGTAATGTATGGTATTGAATTTGGTGGTGTAATAAAGTGTATACATGAAGTTGTTGATTTTCCTTTTCCTTTGATCTATGAAAATTGTTTGTTGGTGAATGAATCTCATAAGAGTGTTTATTATGTTGACAAGAATATTTTATGGTTGCAAGTGCTTGAAAGTGTGTCTGAAAACAAAGTATGCATGACTGTTCTTGGTTATAAGAGATATGTGGTGGTTAATGCTATGAGTGCATGTGACCTTTATGACTTTGCTCAATACAGTAGTTATGTGATTTAATAGTTTGCTGTGACAGATGAAGTGGGGCTTAGGGTGACCAGATGCCCAGATGAGAAAAGGAGAACATGTAAGGTTAAAAAAGTAGGACAACAAGGAAAAAAAAAGACACTGTATTTTCGTGAGTTAAATAATATATTTAAAGAAATAAATTTATAATGAATATTATCTCACATGTTTTGATGTGTCATAATGTGTTTTATATGTTTCCTGTTAATTTTTCCCCACCAGTTGTTACATATTTTCTTTCATACACTTTCAATAAAATCTATTTTTTTCCCTTTTAAACGCTGTATATTGAATATTATTTTGCTTTAATTTTTAACAAGTTTTCAAAATCATACACATGAAAACAACTATCATGTCGTGAAAATCCTGTTCATGGAAAAGTCGACAGTTAAACTTTTTGTACATAATCAAGTGATGAACATTACAATAGACTTACCTTTGTTTGCAATGGTTATTATAACAAAATTCTTCTGTGTTTTTTTTTATTATTGAGTTTGTTAGGTTGATGAGTGTGAATGGTAATGTAGTTCCAATATTACATTCTGGCTTTACAGTCTGGTTCATCATGGCAACATATTAAATGTTAAGTAATTTTTTAATTTTCAGTCGTATTGAATTTTGCATTTAAATTGGTGGTCGTGTAAATGTATTGTGCTTTTTTTGTAAGTTTTCAGTTTCATCATGTGTTGGAAGTTGTGCTGTTCAAGATTACATTGCTACAAGATTGAACGAATGCAGCAAGTTGGTGTTTCAGCATGGAAAGAAATGTGTGTCTCTCAGATGTTGTGTTGTGTTAGCATGTTTGGTGTTTCCATGTGCGATGATTTAAGGCCTGGATCCGCAGCTCCAAAGTAAGTTCTGTTAAAGTTGTCCTGTTAAATCTTGAGCACAATTTACACAACACAAGATTCAGTTGTATACAAGACTAGTCATGCAAACTGTCCTGTAAGAATATCACGAAAATACTGTTAGCAAACATCTCACTCTGATATCTTTGCAGCAAGGCCTTTCCTAACAACACGGCCGTAGAAGAACAGGTCTGGACACTCGCCTATCTAACAATGTATTTTGATTGACCCCCTTGTTGTTTGGCTGCAGTTCACTAAGTTACCGAGAATATTGTGTTTTATTGGCGTTGATGTTAAGGCGGTCGGACTAAACTCCGCCCACTTCCTTTCGGCTAAGATAAACAATTTATTAAAACTTATTTTTTATGAATTTTTGAAATACTTTCTTCGCTCACAAATTTAAGAAAAGGCTCCAGCAATCTTTATTTACTTTATAAATTTAACAATGGAAAAAAGTGGACGGAGTTTGAGTCCGACCGCCCGGAAAACAGCGCCAGAAAGTACGGCATTCTCAGTAACTAGGCGAACTACAGCAAACAAAAAGGGGGTCAATCAAAATACATTGTTAGATAGGCGAGTGTCCAGACCTGTTCTTCTATGACTGTGCTTAACAAAATAGATTGATGGCCTTAGTAGATATTGAACAGCCATTACTCCAGCAAAAATATTCATATTTAAGTTTTTTTGTCAAATATTAACACTGTAAATGATACTTTGTTAAAGTATTTTCTGAATACCAAAGCTGTTTTTTTGTGCTGGTATATATTAGTTATTAAAAAGTGTAGTTATGACTGCTGTGTGACTTGCCAAATTCCTCTTTGCACTGCCCAGTTATGATTTACTCCTAGCTCTATAACTAGAGACCTATGTTTTTAGCAAAAAAAAAAATTTTTGCCCTATTTGTTTCAGTGTTTTTCGTGCATGCATGTAATGCTGCTTCATGGTCATCGATTGGACGTTTTAACTGTTACAAGTTATTGGGGTTCTATCTGCAAATCACAGACGTGTGGTGTTGTTGAAACCTTATTGTGGTAGACTCGGTCAAATGAGATAGATCCATAGACAAAGAAACACTGCCAATAGCCATTTAGCAGAACTGCAGATGTGCGCATAGGGTACCGAAACAAAGGGGCAATATTCTTTTCGTTAAAAACCTAATAACTAATGTACATGTGATCTGCGGAGAACGACCAATAGAATTTGTCCTTATGCGCGAGTTGTGGGACCTCGCACCGAAATGTAGAACATGCTCATATCTCCTGCTTTCATTTGAAAGCCTGAGAAAATTTCATATGATATTCAGTGTGAGATTGCATATCATTTGAGTTTTGCATGTATCTTGCGTCATGTAAGAACCTCTTTATAATACAGTATGTAGTTTCCGCTTCATTGTATCTGTAAGTATTAAATAAATAGTGTTTTAATTTCTGGTACTTAACTTACCAATTCCTCCTTTACACATCTTTAAAAAGTGTTTTACTCTTGTCTTTATGGTTGTATGCAGTTTGTCTCATGACAAGCATAGAACGATTAGTATAATTCTGCATTTAGTGTAACTTGCAGAAGAAAACGAGTTGTTCCATCACTTGACATTTTACGTGACACATCTTTCCAGAGAAATTATTTTATGAGATTTAGTGTAAGATTGGCATCTTACACAAGTATTGCATGTACTGTATCATGTGTTGTGTAAAAGGAAGGTGCTTTACATGTCCATGCATGAATACATGTAGCATAAAGTGGATGTACAAGCAAAGATATTTTCTTCAGTGTTGTTGCTTGAATGTTTTCTAACCTTTTTGGCCACAAATATTTTATTTTACAGAGTTGTAATAAATTTGGCGAGTGAAAAATTCCACGGGTGTTTTTATTCTGTTAGTCTAATTGCAAATATTTTGTAGTAAAAATTAAACCCTTTTATACCTTATCTACCAACTACAGTACAATGCTGAATACATTGGCCTCACTACAAACATACTAAAACAGAGGATGGATGGCCACCGAACCGATACCAAATAGACAGTAGCAAGTCCCAGCCTAAATCTTTAGGATAAACCAGTTACTGTACATGCAGTCTCCCACAAACATTATTTCGATTCCTGTTACAACGCGGGAGTGGTGAGAGCCTTACTACCTTCAGACAATAGTGCAGACATAAGGTGCTGGGAACTAGCCCATCGGTATATTACAAAAGCCAGACAACCACCAGGACTCAACATATAACTTTCATTCAAATTTCCTGTCACACTCTAGTTTGTCCCTTGGCTGCTAGGTGTACAAGTTACCAACCATCGCTTACTGCCCGCCGTACTGTATTGAGCAATCATTCTCCGCCTGAGGAAGCTGGCTTAGCCAGCAAACCACCTCAACCATACGAAAACTGTGTCTTCCGTCTGTGTTACATGTTCTACTTGCAAGTATAATTCTGTAAGTACTTGTGCATCTTTGTCTACAGGTTTTAGTAATAAATTCGGAAGTAATTTTTGGAGTAGAAATTGTCATTATTAACTATAGTTAATATTGAGTGGCAATATTACCTTGTTGCTGATGAAACGTTTATTCTAAAGTAACGAGCTTACAGGAGAAAAGTGTAAAATATACACAGCAAATAGCACAGTGTTATTTATATTCAGTCCCAGGATAATTGTTGCATGTTTTTCTATTATTATTGTTATTATAGAAAGTGCAGGGAATATTTTAAATACTGTACCAGGTAATTGTACACTATACTTCACCAACAGGAGCAACATGCAATAAAGCACTCTTTTTATCTTTGTTACTGGACTATCAAGAAACTATTGGTTAATGTCATACGTAATGTGGTGTGGCACTCGCTGAAAGTAGGTTGAAGTGTCGAAGCAAGTGATGAGTCTTGAGCTGGCATTAGTGGCTGCTTAAATAATAATGATTGTACTAAACTCATTGAAAACCATTTTGTACAAATCACTCCCAGAACATTCATGTACAGTCGAACACTGTGGCTGTGTGTTGATTTGGCCGTCTAAGGACCGTCACCGCGCTTCAAGCCCTCGAAAAGTACATAGCAGAAGTGACATCACACGTGCCGCTGTTCGAATTTACAGCAAAGGCTCGTATGCACCCTAGAATGTTCCCTTCAGTTAAGAGCACGAGCCACTTATCCTTCTCGAGCCCTAGATTTGAATTCACAAAATGCAACCTACTTCATGAAGAACAAGGGCTTAGGGCCAGTGATCAATGGTTTGTTGCACTGAATTTGAACACGGCATACATCTCTCAAGTGCATGTGAAGTTGTGCTATTATATGATGAACAAGTCTACGTACAGTAAGGAAACAAGGTAATTTGTGACTGCTTGTGTGTTGTGTGTTTGTACAGTAGTAGGTTTTTATTGTCATAGTATGTCCCTCAAAAGAATTCTCTTTTTGGCAGTTTTGAAGGCTATCATGTGTACCAATTTCAGCAAGAAATTACTTTTAATTTTGGTAAAATTCACAGTTTGAGAGTCAGCTAAGTGTGTTTGTGCAAAAGTCCTTGTGGCAGAGGAAAAAAACTGCTTATTTCATGGAAACAGCTGTAAAAATAAATGCCAACACAACTGTCATAAAGTGGAATTCTTTAATGAGACGGACTATAAAATCAGTACATGTTTGATGTTTTTATATTCATTGTCTGTGTACATGTGCCACAAATCCGCCATTTGACTTGATGTGATTAGACGGAACAAGTTACATATTTTAAATCTCTATAAATAAAAGGGAAAACTGACTGACATATCAATGCACAGTCCAAACAGCTGGACCTATAAATGTGAAATTTGAGGATAGCTTCCTTTCAATATGTAGGTAATCACTAAGAGCATATTTCTCAAAATTGAACCCTTAAGGAGTGGAATGTGCTTTTTACGAATGGTCAGTATAGCACAAACCCAACTTACTGCATATGGATTTTCACTTCCTTATGCCATTCATACAAATATTGTAGTAATTTCAGGATTTTTCGACATTCGATCAGCAGGGGAATGAAAATAAGTGACTTTTATTTATGCATCCTTGATATCTACCAAATCCCAGTAAAATATTGGGGTTGTGTTTTTATTCAGAATGGTCATTATATAAATACCTAAAAGGTAATTTCAGGATTTTTAAAAAAAATTCTTCAAACAGAGTCAAATGTATAAAAAAACTTTTCCAATGGCTTGTCAATATAGCTTGAATCCAAGTGTGGCTATTGTGATTTTCACTTCAGGGGCGACTCATATAAATAGTAATTTCAGAATATTGTTTTAAATTTGATCACTAAGGGGATGAAAAGATGTAAAATATATCTTACATTAAGCTTGATATCTATCTAACGCTTCAATGTGCTTTTTGCTTTAGAATGAAGCTTTTATTAACACAGTACTGTACACACCTATAATTATTTTTTTCAGGTTTTTTCAAAATGTATACATTAAAGGGAAAATAAGTAAATTCCTCAGTAGCACTTAAAATAAAGAAGTATTTAAGGGATTCAGAATTCTTACTGTGTAAATAAATAAATAAAAATATTTTTTTTTTAAGTGGGCCATTAAAGTGTATTGTTTCTCTTGATGCTCAATATGTTTACATCCGTTCCAATATTTCAGTGTTTAATTCTTTTAAAGACTTCCTTTACTGTAAAATATTACTCTGATAACTGGTATTCACCTCATTACAAAATTAAGGGCTGAGTGCTCTCGTGGTCAAATCAAATTTCTATTTGTAAACCTAGCTTTTATACATACATATATATACACACATATATATATATACACATATATATATATACACATATATATATATACACACACACACACACACACACACACA
>PNEQ01004997.1:21922-58835 GCA_003012365.1 Medauroidea extradentata | reverse complement strand
GAGTCAGTGTGTCGATGGAGCTCGTCCGGGTAAGGCGTGTCGGTAGTTGATTTAATTAAATCATTTTTATGTATAAAATATTTTAGTAAATAGTTTTTTATTAAAAAGTTTTAGTGAGAAAATATTTTTATTTATTAAATATGTGCGGGGTTATAATGGAATGCGAAATCGAAAAATTTTCAGAAACTTTGGAAAAAACCCAAGATGGCGGCTGGAAACAAGATGGCGTCCGGAAATAAGATGGAAGTAATATTTTTAAGAATTTTTAAAAATTTTTAAAAATTTTTAAATATTTAAAATTTTTTAAATTTTTTTGAATTTTTTTAAATTTTTGATATTTGTGAAAATTTTGGTAATTTGGCATTCCAGGACAAGGCCAGGTTAAAGGTCAAGGTCATCCAACATGGCGGCCGGGGCCGTGACGTCACAACATGGCAGGGGGCGCCACAATCGGGCGGGCACCACACTCCGAATCATGACCCAAAACCGCCATAACCTATCTACTACAGCCAAACAGATTTGTCATACATGCTCTCGTTTAAGCGTAGAAATAAGTATAGAAAAAACAGTAGAAACACAGAAGAATAGTTTTCAACGCAGAAAAACACGTTGCTGAGGGCAAGACTATCCAACTTCTACGATACCGATCTTTGGAAAACTGAAAGCTCATGTCATATAAACCTTTTTCATATTTTTGTGCAAAGAATACATCCCCAAAATATTTGGCCTTAGTAAAGATACACTCTGTATAGTTTGGAAAAAGGTTTATTAATTATATAAAATACAATTACGATATTGTCAAAAATAATAAGTTAAACTTTTATTTGCACCAAATCCGCACAAAAGTTCGCAGATTAACATACGTCTATATCAATTAATTTTGTTTCAGGGTTTTTGTATTTAAATAAGAAAATGCATGAAACTAAATTTGGTAATTCGCCGCCAACCATACAAGCAGAAAGGCAACTATTGTTAATGTTGAATTATCTGCGGTAACGGTTAGCATTATCTAGTGGTTGACAATATAAAAAATTAACACCCCAGAAATTTGAAGGTAAAAAAAAAAAAACTAAAAGAACACAAATGAATGAAAGTGTGGTACGCAATTCAAACGTGTGTTTCTGTTAACAATTCCAAGCATATTTTCTCAAACCCTTCAGTAGAAAACATAAATGTATATTGTTGCGTCTGTTTTCTGAGCTAATGTGTGGTTAATAACGACATAGTGCCATTTTTATTCTACAGTCTCTTAGTTAAAGCATTATTGTTAACGAAATTAATATTATAGACATCTTGCCTTGAGTAGTTCAACAATATAACAGTTTAGAGATAATAGCGTCAGTATAATTAAAACATTAAGCAATTGTGCATTTATAAACACAAATGTATCCGAACAGCAAACAAACATCGCTACGAAAATTGTCATGAACAACAATTTAAATGACAAAACTCTTATCGATAGCGTGATGGATGTAACTGGTAATAAATATTTAGGGTTACTCGATTTTATTTGTTATGAGTATAGTATATTTCTGTAACAAAAAATAACAAACACAATTTTGTATTAAAATCATCACACCTTACTTCACCTTGCCTCATATCAATAATTTAAACGAATTATCAGTTTTCACCACAGCAGCTAAGCATTTTAGCATTCCAACAAATACGTTTCACAAGTAGAATTAATGCAAAAATAGCATAATCAAATGCTCAGACCTGGTACCTTCTTCCAAGTTACGATGACTGCCGCTAGAATGAGGCACATTACGAGCAATGCAGATTCTGTAGTAGAACCTACAAATCTCGTTAGATGGAGGCAAACTGTTAAATTACAAATAATATATGCCGAAAATATCCACATTCTCATTCAAATATATTCGTCCAATATTTAATTAATTGAATTTTGAGAGTAGCAGTGGCTGTCCTTTGCTCCATTGAGTCAATGTTAAGGGAAGTGTCCAATCTTCCAAGCTCTATGGGACCGCACTTCTGCTCACAATAAACTACTCTGGTAAATTAATTTTGATGAATACAAGTGAAGGCTTTGAGAAAATCTTGCAAATTACTCAAGTTTAGCAGATCTTACAATTCCTCTTAATAATACACGAAGCAAAATAAATCCATGAAAATACATCGGTGACCATCATTAGTAGCCTATAGCAAGAAAGGTGACATGCATCTGTTGAAAATTGAGAGACAAAATGCCAACTGCCATTGTGTGCCAATGCTGGTTTTATCCACAGCATGCGTAAACGTGGAGGTCGTTGGTTTGGGCTCATATATTTTCGTCGATGTTGGTTCTTCGATGAGGTAGTGATGTTAACTGGCCATGTAGACAGTGAAAAGTTGTTTGATATATATTGTTGCATGCTGTTTCTGCGGGTTGAGGCTGTTTCGAAACCCTTGTGGACTAGCCCATGATTCACAAGCCAGACGGTTACATGGTGGGAGTCATGCTGAACTACGTCATAGAGTCCTGTGTCAACTGCGCCTTAACCTTACGAGGTCGGCCAAGAGGCTCAAGTTATGTCCCAAGCACGATGAAATGTCTATTTTTAGACCCCTGCAATTCGGTTAATCCCCGACTGTTTCGCCAAGTATATAAGTCTCGAATCGACAGATTTGGGAGAGTTCGCTATTGGTTGTGCTAGAAGAAGGTGCTATGCCTGTGGAGCATGACTGGTGAAGACATCTTGGTGACATCAGAGTCTACTGTGTGGCTACAGGCACATGCCTTCGGAGTAATTTTGGGCGGAATAAGAGGACTGCTGCTGCTGGTTGACGGACAACAAGGAGGTGCGCGACGGGAGTCGAACCGAAGACCTCACGAGTGAAGACGGTGGTGCACATGGTGAGCCATCACCACTTCGGACTGTTAAGGTTGTACATTGTCACTATTTGAGAGACTGTTGATTGGATATATGACTAAACTTTTATTGTAATTTGTAGTCTTTTATTAATGGTAAATATTTTCGTGCTTTAATTGTCAAAGTTAACTAACGTTTCTGTGGCACGGTAGTAATTGTGTGTGTGATTAAATGTGTTATGAATATTATAGTTGATTGCTGTTCTGTGAATTTTTTTAAAGCTCTGTAAGGTAGTAAATCAATAACTTAATTCAACTATTTTATTTCTAACAATAAGACCTCTATTCCAAAGATCTCAGAATTACAGACTCATAAATTTTTGCTAAACTTGTAATATATGTTGCAAAGTCCTTGTCGTAGACTGAGACTTCGCGAGAAGATTCTCAAAGATTTGTCTGGATTTAAATACTCTGTTAGTAATAATATATGTGAGACTGCATTGCAGGGTCGTGCACATATAATTTAAATGAAATATTGTGATAATAAAGATTTAGAAATCAATCATCCGAATGAATGTTCGAACTAAAACCATTGTATTAACTCGACATAAATATTGTAAATATTCCAAAAAAAAAAATTGTATTCTGTTAAAAAAACGGAGTCACTCAAATTATACTTTTTAATTAAAAACCTTTACACATTATTGCCCTAAAAATAAAACCCTGTCTTCCAGTGTTATTCAGTTATTTTACTTTTACGAACGAAGTAAAGTAATTTTAAAATTCGATTGACGGAGTAATTCTTTGTTCCTAGCCCTATAAAAATAATGTATTTTGGGAAATTATTACCATACCGATTTGTCGCATTTGTATTTTTAGGAGTAATCCTGTAGGCAACCAATTTAAGCAATATACCAAATTTAAAGGCCGTTTCAGTGTTTCACGCAAACTTATGCAACCCTCATTAGCCCTATTTAAACCAATGATATAAATACTGTGTTTAAAGCAATGCAAGTATCACGTATATCCTAAAAATAGGTGCGTTCTGTAAAATCAAGTATAACAAATGGTTACTTATTGAAAGTGACACAAAAAAAAAATTGTAAAATTTGTAGTTAAACATTCCTTACCCTTGACTTAAGAGAATACAGAAATTAGTTCGATTGTGTCTTAAATTAAATGAAAATAACAATTTGTTATGTGCATTACATTTGCTGATATAATGATACTAAGATTATCACTGATTTCAATTGTGTTGATGCGGGTTGCATACATACGCCTGAAACACTTCAACAGCGTCCCAATAGTGTTTGTATGTTGTTTGTATCATAAACTTGCGTACAGAAATAAGAAACAAGTTCACGTCTTACAGGCTTTTAAGTACAAATCGTCCCTATAGCAGAGTAGCATTGCGAAATAAAACGGCGTTTAATGATAGAAGTGTGAAACTTGGTACACTGAAAGTAAGTGCTTAAGATGTAATTTTAAGAAGTGGAGCCACTTCGAATTCGTTCCTGATAAGTAGCTATGACGTCATCAAAATGGCCGACTCACAAAATAGTTAAATAGCTATATCTCGGGAACCATTCAATGGATTTGATATTTCTTTGCGGCAAATTAAAGCTATTTTATTTAGAAATAAATGTCTATGGGAGAATGTTTTCTTAAAAAATGTGAATTAAATAAGTTATTTTATTATTTATAATTTTTTTTGGTACTTTGCGAAATTGTTTTTACATTTATAATGAGCATAATTCTTCTCTAATGGACGGACTTATATTTACATTACTTAAAAAAGTAAAGATAATGCAAATTATATAAATATATATGCATATTTTGATTTGCTCATGAACTTTAAAATACACGTTTAATAAATACGGCACTCTAAATAAAATACATCTCATCAATATGACTGCTTCCCACGTGTAACGAGCTTTTGCGTTTTGAAAACCACAGTAAAATTTTATATTCCTGTGGTTACATGTAAATTACATTAAGTTTTTTTATGAAACCATAATTTTCGTTCATGCTTTAAATACTGTGAAAAATGGGTTTGCCCAAATTAGAATTCGGACAGTTGACACCGACGTTGTATCCTCTCCATATCATTCTTTCATGAAATGCAAAAAGAAGGCCTTAAAACGATGTGGATTAGATTTGGATCTGGGAAAGATTTTCGCATCATTTCTGTGCATCAAACGGCAGGGATCCTGCCTGAACAGAAGTCTGTGGCTTTACGTGGTTTTCATGCTTTCTCGGGTTGCGACACCACTTCTTTCCTTGCAGGCCGCGGGGAGATAACAATATGGAAAACATGGAGTGCATTTCCAGGTGTAACTGAGGCTTTTGAATTCTTGTATCATCCCCAAGAAGAGATACCAGAAGAAATATTTCGCAAACTGCAACGATATGTTGTTATGTGTTATTGTTTGACAAAAGAGTGTGAAACTGTTAAAGAAGCTCGAGAAATTCCTTTCACTAACCATAACAGAACAATGGAGAACATTCCCTCGACAGCTGATGCTCTAAATCTTCATGTTCTACGAAGTTGTTATCAAAGTGGGCACAAGTGGGGGCAGCTTAAAGTGGGAATTGTATTACCTGACATTGATAAATGGGGCTGGACTTATATGCAGAATAATTACTACCCTAAGTGGACAACTCAACTAGAAGTTTCACAAGCACTGCGAGAATTTGTCCGCTGTCAGTACACAAAAGAATGCAAAGAAAATGTGTGTGGTTGCAAGAAATATGGTTTAGTGTGCACATTACAATGCAAACACTGCAAAGGAGGATTTCAGTGAATTTTTTTTTTTTTTAATTTTAAGCATAATATATAAATTAATATATTTATATATTTATTAAAATGCGCTTATCAATGCTTTAATGTTAATCCTAATTGAACTTGGTGACAGAAACTTTACGTTCGAAGTAAACTGGACTTGGTTGCAGCAAGATAAATCAGTCGCAGCAGTGTTCAATGAATAATGAAATCTGAAACTTGCTCATTTTTACATTGTCCAGCTAGAGTGACACATTGGATCAGTACGTTTCATCAGGTGAGAAATCACTTTTATAAATTGAAAATAAATGAGAATATATTATTTTCTGTCCAGTCAATAATTTTGCAATTAATAGTGTTAAATAAAATGTATGTTGTGCAAACAATGATGTATGTATATGTATATATATATATATATATATATATATATATATATATATATATATATATATATATATATATATATATATATATATATATATATATATATATATATATATATATATATATATATATATATATATATATATATATATATATATATATATGTATCATTCTCTTTTCTATTCAACATAGGTTTAGTCCGTTCATTAGAAAAGAATAATGCTCATTCTAAATGTAAAAACAATTTCGCCATAAAATATACCAAAAAAAATATAAATGATAAAATAACTTTAATTCACATTTTTATGAAAACACTCTCTCATATACATTTATTCCTAAATAAAATAGCTTTAATTTGCCGCAAAGAAATATCAAATCCATTGAATGGTTCCCGAGATGTAGCTATCTAACAATTTTGTGAGTTGGCCATTTTGATGACGTCATAGCTACTTATCAGGGACGAGTTCGAAGTGGCTCCACATCTTAAAATGACACCTTAAGCACTAACTTTCAATGTACCAAGTTCCACACTTCTATCATTAAACGCCGTTTTCAACAAAAAAAAATTTTTACTACTTTACTACTACTCAAAGTGCCGAAAGAAGCATTTTCCTTAATCGACTCAGCATATAATATAAAATATAATATAATTAATTCTTAAAAAATAAAGGCAAATCACTTAACCAATTTAAGAGGAAGGTGTTTTATTTCTTACACAGAGTTGTAATACAGCACATGTTACGTCTTGTAGGGTTCTCTAGTTCCTGATGGCGACACCAGAGGTCTTTGAGATCCATTCCAAGAAGCTGGTGACACGGGAATACGCGGCAGGCCAGCCAACCTCGCAGCCGAGGCCAAAGCCGAATGACACGATGCCAACTTGAGTCACTTTGCCGTCGGAGTCCTTGACGACCAGCGGACCGCCACTGTCACCCTGGTATAAACAGAAGACAGGCGATTACTAGAATCACTGAGGACTCTATGAGAACTGCATCGTCTAACATAAAAGCATCTGATACGGTCAACAACTTATGCCTCTAGACATGGATTCAGAATTCACAGCCTTTAAGGATGCTCAGGTATGAAATAATGTTAGATTAATAGACGATACCTTTGAGTAAAATTTCCTCTTATGAAATTATTTTAGCTAGCAAATTTTTCTCATAACAGTGCGTTAAAGTAAACATTTGCATGTTACGCTGCCATTCAAAGCAACTGGCTTATTTTATTTAAATTAACAAATTCACAGTTAAGAAATGTCCTCTGACATAAGTAATGAAACATTTAGAAACACTCAAATTAGTATTTGGCATTAAAAAAACAGATAAAAGGCAAATTCAGCAATTCTTTAAACACGCAAAATATTTACTGGGAATATGTTTAATGTTTAGTTACATAGCTCGTGGTAATTTATTTCTGTGTGAATTATTCCACGTAAGCAAAGCAATTGGTCTACATTATTTGCACGGCAGCTCAACATGCACATTTTGACTTTGACGAGCTAGTATGACAAAACTATGTGAGCTAAAATTGTAACAAAAACTGTATCGAAAGTACTGTCTGGAAAACTAACACTATTTCATAAAAATTATAAAGTTATTATTTTATTACTTTTAAGCGTCCTTAAGGACGCTACATACTCGGAGTCCTTGCGAGAGAAAAAATAGGGTTTTACACGTTATTTTATGACAAGTCTCCGTAACCTTTACAATATATTTCTTTCGAACAGAAACCAATATCGGTATCAAACATACGAAAATAATGATTCAGGTATATAAAAAAATGACGAAAAAACTATAGGAGTTATGAACGGAAGAGTCAATGGATAGAGACACTGGAAAATCGCGAAAATATTTAGAATAGTCTCCAATAAACTGTAGTATATTAACCGTGACACGTGTGAACATTTCTGGGACAAATCACACACGCTGTGTGTCCAAGCTGTACAGTTCTGCCTGGGTTTGTTGAAGAAAGAAACAATGATTCAAATTAACCATAGCCAATAGCAATACGAAACCTTCAGTGTTATATACAGCGTGTTGGAGCCTAGCAAACAGTCAATTATTCCCGCGATTTTCTAGTGTATCTGTCTATGGTAGATTTTGTGTAGGTTAGACAGACGACGAAAGTTAAAGTCAATTTAAGTTACTATATTGAATTTTTTTTTTCAGCTCTCGTGATATTCTGAGAAGAAAAATATGAAATTTGGTATTAGGTGATAAATTCTGTTTACTTTGCGCTGTAGTACAAGCATGGCACTTGAACTCTCAACATGTATTTAGACTACAATAAGTCATACAAAATAAGAATACAAAAAACACGTTGTTTCATAATCGCTCGTTATAAATGTGACTGCCTTGCATGTACTGTACCGGAGCGCACGGCAAGTAGAAATTGAGGTTTAGTCACATATTCCCTATTTATCTTCTCGGGATTATATAAAAGCGAAACATTTTACAATATAATATGGCTACTAAAATTAGCCTTAGCATATATAATTCAGCATGAATACCCCTAGTTTTTATTTCTCCAGGGCTCTGAGGCAGGCCCCTTAACTGAATAACTGAGAAGAGTAGCATATAGTCGTCCTACTGCGGAAACTTGATAAATCTAGTTTTTTTTGTAAATATTGGTTAATATCGTAGTCAAAGTTGTAAGCATAATACCTTTGACAACAATATATTTGAAGTCTTCGAAATTTCATTTAAATCTCAATTTATATTTAAGTCTGTCAAGACATTTGTCCTCGCGATTAAATACTTGCACGTATGAGTACTGTCAATTTCCAACAAATCGAACTTACCAACCTGTCCACTAAGTTGACAAATTATTATTTTCATCGCTCTCGAGTTGGTCCCCTTAATGACCACTGAAGTTCCCCAATCAATGGTCAGCGCCACCAGCCCAGTGGCGTTGTTTTAACATTGCTATAATGAGAAATATTTCTACCATACTACTAGAGTCGCTACAGTCTTATCCACGAACTAAATAATCCATCCTGCTCGTTTTTCGTATTATCGTAACGTTAAAAACGACTGCACTGTTTTCGTGTCGCAGACGGTTTTATAAGGTGTAAAATCAGTAAATAAAAGGACCTAGTTTCCGTGCCATGGTGCAGTATTTATTCCCATTATTCCGACGAAGAGATCTAACTCACAGTGCAAATAACCACTCAATGGAGTCCTACGCTAAACAAAACGTGTTCGTAAATTGACACGTGTCCAATTTTAACGTCCTGCCATCCTGCTGTGTTTTGTCAAACAAATATTGTACACAGGCGAAAACACCTCAACGTTTACCCAATGCAGCACAACAACCTTGGAGTCTATTATCTAAATTGACCTCTGGTGTAGATCGTCACATGTGATTGTCTTTCGAGAGCGACAGCGGTTCAAATAGTAACTCGTGACTGTCTTTATATCGTATTCCCTAATACCTATCTTCACCAGAATCTCTATATGCTTGGCAACATTGTAGGCTGAGCTTTGAAAACCTCTCGCGTCACAGTGTGTTATGAATTACTAACTACTTAAATTTTGTTAAAAATTTAAAATTCCTTTTTTGATTCCTTTTCAGAATTCCGATTGAAAGTTACGTCATCAACTCGGATCTGGTAGAATGTTAGTGTACTGAACTTACAAGAGATAGCAGCACAGTAATATGTTAGTGTATGTACGGCATGCGTACTGCGTTGAATGTGTTTCTTGCGTAGGCAGTGAAGTTAATACACACAGAGGTATAATTTACCAAACATATTACATATTAAAAACGGAAAATAAAATAATACATTTCTGTCTCCTTCCCAAACACATTTCAATCGTATTTGTATTTCTTCTCCGACGAGGATAGTTGCAAAACGCAACTTAAATGTGCCAGCCATTTTTATGAAATTTATATTGTAACAACACGTAAAGACACGATATTTATGTGTGTATACATAATGTTTTAGAAATACTTTTACAAACTTGGAGGGTTGTTTCCTTACGCAAAAAAAAAAAAAAATGAAACTAGTCTATATAATCATACGACAGTAAATCCTTAGTTTCCGAATTATTAATGAAAGCTTAGTTCAAGGTGTTTCATGATAACCAGTACTAACTGAATGATGTTATAGGTAAAAGTGTGCTGTTTCCTTCATTGATATCCTCTAAGGCGTATATAGGAGTGTTTAACAAGATGCGACAGTGCATGATACAACCCGTGTATGTGAGTGATTAAGCAAGATGATGTCATTTCTAACCTTTAACTGAGTTTATGATATTAGCATCGGTGAAAATATCATAAACTCAGAAACTCATAGTAAATGTTCTTATTTTGGTGTAAGGAACCCATCATCCCAGTTTGTAAAAGTATTTTTCGAGACACTCTGTAAATAGAGTCACGAGACTTTTGACAGACAGTAACGGCGCCAATTTCAATAACAGAATACTTATTCTCGTCGTAAAGATGGTTACACTGTAACTGTGTTTGTATAATGATTGTATAAGAAAGTGAAAAAGTTACAGAATACAACTGATCTTACCTGGCAAGTTCCTCTTCCTCCAGCACCGGAAGTGCAGATGTGGGTCGCAACAATTCTGCCGATGTAACGGAGGTTGCAGACGGTGTTCGTAATCACAGGCTGAGTCATGTACCGAAGATCTGGGCTGATCGCTTGAACACCTGTGGAAAGTCACACAACTGTGTTACTATACACTTTTGTTTTAATTTTACTTCTAAGTGTGAGTGAGTGAGAAATCTTCGTCAGCGCTGGTGAGGGGTGACATGAGGTGAGTATGGAGCAGCGCCGGAATGGAAGGGCGGGAGAAACGGTAGATCCCCGAAAAAAAAAAAAAACACCGATCAGCGGCATTGCCTGGCACGATTCCCACATGCGATAATCCGGGCACCGACCCCGCCAGGAATCGAACCCGGATGGCCTTGGTGGGAGGCAAGAGGTCTAACCACTTTTTTTTGTACTTTTTTTTTTAAATGTTTGATACAATGGCAAGGCTTTCGCTTTGCCACTGCACCAAACATTCCCCCCTTTAAGTGAGTCTATGTCATATAATCCCCTGTGACTTATTGCTTCGTGTAAGTGACTTAACTGGACGTAGGCGTGAGGCAGACAGACAAGACGAACACAAACACCCAGTCCTGAACTCGAGGAAGTGACTGTAAATGTCACCTCCCCAGCCGGGAATCAAACCCGGGACCCATTTTTTTTATGTTTGCACCAAACATTCCCCCCTTTAATGTCACTTAATTCGAGTGACACCAACACTTTTCGTGAGACAATTTGTCTAGTGACAATTTTTGAGACCCAAATGGACAAACACAAATTTACACCCAGCCAGACATGGGAATCGAACCCAGAACCCCCCGCACCAAAGCCGGCCGCTCAACCAACTGAGCCACGGGGGGCCGGCTGTAGCATTCGGCCACCGCGGTCACTTTTACATCCGAATTCGTTAATGTGAATACGGCATTTAATACAAAATAAAGGTTTATCAGATAGTTCGATATACGTCGTTATAGTTTTACTTTATGCAACACAATAATTTATGTTAATATTTTTAAGTTTCCTTAAAGTTATAACTTTAGGATGATAGGTAAGAGCTTTATTTATTTATATTAAATTTGTAATTTTAGTTAAACTTCTTTGTTATTTTGATACCAGCTCTTATATTCGGCTGTAAAACTGTGGCTATTATATTTCATCAGAACTACATAAAAATTTAGGCGAAATAAAGGGAGGGTGAGAAAGAGACAAGCAGAGAGAGAGAGAGAGAGAGAAGAAAATAGTCGGGGACAGTCAAAATGCTTAACAAAGATTTTAAACACTCGCAGAAAACCTGGCAGGATTTTACAGCATTTCCTGATCATGAAGTAGGCCTAACATGTATGGGTATATAGACTAACTGGAAGAAAAATCATCACCAAAATTAAGGATCACACCCATGACAACAAACATAAAAATTCCACGCTGAAAAATAGTAGAAAACTGTATGGTAAATACTCACAGAATAGATTTAGACCGTTTAGAGACAGCAGCTAATTCTCAAACTACAAGGGACTGTTTATCCGAGAAGCCTACAAATATAAATACTTTCTTTCAACATGAACAGAGAATATAACTTACAAACTAAGAAATATTTCGGCACAATTTTTCCATATTCCTGCAATGCAAAGGCAAATTTGGATTGGTCAAACATCTTAGTCAATCAGAAAGATGAGAGCCTCTGATTAGCTCACAGTTTCAGCCAATCAAAGAGAACACCATCCTTCCAATAGTATTAAGAGCACAATTGAACGTCTATAATTAACGTTCATTGTCTGGAGTTTTTCACAGACCGGATTAATTAAAAAAAAATGATGAAGAGGAACAAGTTAAGAGAAATGACAATTTCAGTAGCGGTGGCCAGAGTACTTTATAGCATTTCGATACCACTACTATATAGAGAATTAAAAATAAGAGGTACAAAAATAGAATACACTATTAAAATGATAAAGAAACTCGGAGGACGATACAATTTTAAAGCCATAACATCTGAATCAATGCGCAACAAATATTACGATAGGATACTATTTCCGTTGGATATTTGTTTAAGTTATATATATATACGCATGTTCCCTATGGACTCCAAAACGGTTGGAGCTATTTTGATGAAATTTTCAGGCAATATTAATATTAGCCCAGCGGGTGATCCTTTGAAGTTTAGTAGCGATCAGATCAACATAATTTTTTGGGCTTTTTGCCTAACTGATTGTATAATATTTTCCCAACAAATTAATTAATAATTAAAAATATATTTAATTAAGTAGGATAGAGACTTGGAGGTGTGCCGCATGTCAATGTATAGACTTCAATTATTGGCTATAGATTTAGTGCATTTCCGGGTCACTAGTGAGCTATAACTTTTTTTGAAAAGTGTTTTAATAATAATTAACGAAAAGTTAAAAAGCCTGTTTGACTGGTATCTTGCTCCAGCCGGCATATTCTTCCTAGTTAAATAACGAAATGGAAGCTTGAAATGAAATCTTAATAATGCTATGAGAAGTTGTCAGAAACAAAGTCGTCTCACATTACTGTCCAGAACGTGTTCATTCATATGAATCGTGATGCAATGAAGTTGGGCGAAAAAAACTTATACAGTTTCGTAAGAACTACAAGCTTTGCTAATATTATATAGGTCATTCGGAATAAAGTGAGCACTAAAGATTTAATCTCTGAAAAAATCACTAACCGTTACTTCATATAATGTAACATTAACAATAGTTACCTTACTCGTTGTACGGTTGGTAACGAATTATGGAATATAGTTCCATGTATTTTCTAATTTATATGCAACAGTACTGAAGTAAAATGAAATTAATTCGACATATTTGTGTTCTACATATTTAATACACTTTTTTTTTATCGGACAATATAGGTTCCTGCCAACTGCGTAATTTATCTTCGACGCGCAAACATCAAGTTACGTGTCCAGAGAGGTTGTGCATTTCACGTCGTTAGTCGTTACGCGCGGAAAGATACTAATTGTCTGAAAATAGAAATTCAGCAGGGCTTTTTTGAGTGCTCACTTTATCCCGAATCGCCTATTATTTTTAAAACTGGCCAGGTTAACTTACTGTCGGAGTTCCTTCCCCAGCCGCTCGCAGTAGCCTCTACACCGACGAAAGTCTTCGACTCCTCGGACTTCGCTGGCAGCCTGATCGGTTGAATGTAGGCTGCAAGAACGTGCAGATATAATTTTTGAAGAGTTCGAAACAAGTTCAAGTCTTACAGTTTTAAAATGGAAATGGAGTCAGCAGTATTTTTTGCCAGTAAATGGAACTCACAGTTGTAGGTAATTTTGCTTGGCAGCTTGATGAGAGCCACGTCGTTCTGTAGTCTTGCCCTGCTCCATTGAGGGTGGATGTGAACCTGCGTTGTGGTGAATCTCTCCTGAGACGCCTCGTGTTGCTGCACGTTGTGTGCTCCAAGGATCACTGTCACGGCGCCGACAAGTCTATAATCAAAGTATTTAATCTCTCATGCATCACGTCAAGATAAATGTACTATATACATAAGTTAGACTTACTGGTTAAAACATTTATTTAGCTGTTATAAACCAGATATACATCCTCGAAGTTTAAATGTGAAATCAATGTTAAAATGAAAATAATAACCTATTACTGGAACAATTTTGAAGATAGTATTTTCTTATAAAGGTATACCTATGCATTGCGATTATTTTAAAATTTAATTTTCGTGTAAGAATCCAAGCAACTCTTAATATTTAAGTACTTAATGCACAAATGCAATAAAAATTATAAAATAATCAAATATAATGAACGAATATTTCTTAAATCCGTTCTATCGCAAACCTACTATTGGCCAGTATTTACTAATGAGCGCAACATTATTGATGTTTTTCAGGTTTTAAACAACCTTACAAAATGTGTGTAAGTCCAATAAAGTCAGTATTTATAACACCAGGGTATAGGATTAAAATACTATTTGTAAGACTGTTTCGTAGTTGAAAGATATAATTTACAGTTTGGCGCATATTTGAATTATGCACAACATCGTCCAATAAATTAAAAAAAATAGCTTAGAACCTTTTTATTGATAAAAAAAAGATTATTACAGTTTGTCCATTGAGAAATGGTTTCAATTAGGAGCAATCCGAATTAAGACTTTACCATGTTAAGCTCTTAAACGAATTTTTCAACCGCTGATGAATTTTGTCCTTATTTTGTGCTAATTAAAGAATTTAGAAAAACGTTTCGGGAGTAGGCTATTAAAAACGAGCTTATCGACTTATCTCAAATTGCATTGCCTGCACTAAATCTAACACAGTAAAGCAAGAAAATACAAGAATTAAAATACCGTAGTTAGATTAAAGGTGCTAATTATCTCTTGTCGTTAAATAAAAACCAAATTGTACAAAGTAATAAGATTCCCTAACTCGTGAAATGGAACAGTAATGTTAAGTCATAGTCTCAATTTTTCCCTTGATACTTCAGATATGGTAAGTTAGTTAAGTCGTTTAAGGGAATCAAAACAATTTGTATGTAGTATGTCGAGGTCACATATCATTTTAAGACAATCACCTCCTAGACGGTTGATTTTCTTTGCAGCGTATAAGAATCACTGTAGGGTATCATATGATATGTTATAATAACTGTCCTTCAAAACGTTAACCTGTGTAAAATGTATTATAATACATTCACAACCATGACATAAATAAACATTGAATTCACTGCTCATATGTCAAATATTGTCTTCATGCAGATCGCCAAAGTTAAAATATACTTCCTAATCAGTTTTTACTTCATAGGCTAGTTGAAACAAAAATATGTGAAACAATGGCCTAGGTATTCACTGAACTTTATTAAAATACAGCTTGCTTACGAAAGTTATATTCCTTGAATGATGGCAAAAATAAAGGTGATTAAAGTAGTCATATGTATTTTATTTTTTCACGCTCCTTTATGTCTCACGTAAATAACTTTTGAATTTTTTTTAACAGACTATAAATAAGGTGCAGATTAACACTAAAGTCTTACCATGTTATAAAATAAATGCTATTGTTGTCGTTACCATGAAAGGTGACAAATTTAAATGACTCGTTGAACCAATAGAAAAATCTGCTGATGAAATTCTTCTTGTTTAAGTGTCAGGTGTAACAGCTGGGTCATTTTGTGAGCAGATTCGAGAAATTTCAAGGCAGATATGTAATAAAGTCCAGAAAGTAAAGTTTTAAATTTAAATAAGTACTTATTCTACGTGGTGAAATCATTAAGCGACGACAGGTTTGTACGTGTAAAAGAGAGTTGAAATTTTGGTGATCGTTTATGGGTTATACACCGGCAAGAAGTCGAATAAACGAATGGAAAACTTAATCGTCAATAAAATATGAACTACTCTGCATAACTCGATGAGACTTTTTTGCCGGGTAGATATTTTATCTGCGGGCGTCTGTTTACACAGCACTAGGCGGTAGCATGCTTTACTTTCGAGTAAAACATTTAAACTGTTTTTTTTGGAAAAATAAGGGCTCGAAGCCACAAAATCCATAAAAACGTAAAACTGTAATTTTATAGTTTTTAATGTGATCATATTCAGGCTTCTATAATAACCGAATCAAAAAAAAAATACTTGCGGTTCGAACTGAAAATAATTTTAACATCAATAAAACTCTGCGCGAGAGGTTTTGGGATAAAATTATTATTTTAAAATCAAAACACGAGGAATTTTTAAATTCAGTTAATATAGACACACTGATATTATCATATTAAAAATTAAAGTTTCTTTTTTATGGAATTTATGGCTTGAAGCCCTTATTTATCTAAAAACATTTTTATTACTCGAATGCAAGGCATACTACCGTCTAGTGCTGTGCAAGCAGACGTCCCTAAATAAAATATCTACTCGGTAAAAAGTCTCATAAAATTATGGTGAGTAATTCAGATTTCATTGAAGATTGAGTATTCCAGTATTTTGCTCGACGTCTTGTCTTTCTACATCCCTTAACAGAGAGATCTTTTACCGTTGTAAGGAAAATACAAGACAAATACAAAGCACTGAAGGGGGAATAACACCAGCTTCCAAAAACAACACAGTTGAAAATGGCAACGTTGCCACGTTCCAAACCAATAGAGGTGGTTCAATGGTAAAACGTTGGATTGTCATTAAGGACGACCCTGGTTCGATCTCCGGTTAAGCTACGTCCATTCTCATTTGAGCTCTGCACGGTTTTCCGAAATCGTTCCAGACGAATGCTGGGCTCGTTCCTTAACAGTGTTCACTTGGCAAAAATGCGTAATTTTATATTTGAACTCGTGAAGATTATTTAGCTCTGATAGTCTTACCACAGCGCATGTAAAAGTAAAAATTTTGCAAATTATGGGAACATAAAAATAACAAACACTAACTGACCTACTCGAACGAAATAATTTACACTGAAATTATACACTAGTATCCACATGCTGAAAAAAACATACAACAAAGTTCCTTTGTAAGTTTTTTAAACTGCCAAATATTAAGAAATATATTTTTATTTTTTATTTTTAGATTTTGTTTTTAAATATACAGTACATAGGAATTTCATTGTGCGTTTTAAAAGTTCTATTATATGGCCCACATTATTAAATTTCGATATAAATGATTTCGTTTGAGTAAGTAATTTTTTTTTTGTTATTTCTATTCCCACTTTAAAAATTTATCTTTTTTCATGTCTCAGAAATAAAAAAGATTTTCACGAGTGGAAGTTAGAGTCATGAGTAACTTCTATGAAACTAACAATTTGTCGTACAAATGTAAAATTATGCATTTTTGCCATGTGAACGCCATAATAATGGTCATTGCCTATATCTTACCGAGTATTTGTCTTTGCAGAAGGTTGTGTGTCACCTTATGTAACGAACTTGTTTTTGACATGACGTACACCCTAATTTAAATAGAACACGTTCCAAAAACCTAAGTACACCACCGGGAATAAAATTTCACTATGTGGTGAATGGTCTTAGTTTTAAAACGTATGCTATTCCTGTAAAGTAACTTGCGATGACAGTTTATTGCGGGGAAACTTATTGTTTGCTGGATTTCGACGTACGTTAAGTTTACCATAAGATCACTGGCTTTTGTATGTACGTGGAGCTGTTACCCTATTCGACTGGGCCAATGAGATTCCCGGTATTGTAGTGTTATTGGCCTGAAGCCAGCTACGTTGTGTCAGACGTAAACAAATTTTTCGCGATATACCATCATTAGAGATGATGGTACATCACGAAAATATTTTGTGCCAACATACCCTTGAAAACACTGTAGTTTCTCGCAACATGTTTGACTGGGTGATACGCGTCTGACACAACGTAGATGTCTGCACACAAATAACAGGCATCAAATATTACAATAGCGGAATTCTTATTGGCTCTGTCAAATAGGATAACAGCTCCACATACAGGGGAAAGCCAGTGAGTCTTTGATAAGCTGAACGTACTTTGAAACCCAGCAAACAGCCAAGTATTCCCGCAATAAACCATCATCTCTATCCATCATTAGAGAGGATGATATATCGCGAAAATGTTTAGTGCCAACATACCCTTGAACATGCTGTATTAAATATGATTATAGGTGATGTACGTCTGACGCAACGTAGCTGTCTGCAACCAATAATAGGCATAACACATTGCAACAGCGGGATTCTTATTGGATAAGCCAAATAGGGCAACAGCTCCACATAAAAGCGAAAGTCAGTAATCTTCTGGTAAACTGAACGTGCGTTGAAACCCAGCAAACAGTCAAGTTTTTCCCGCGATAAACCATTAATTATCTCTAACCATCATCTCTAAAAATAACGTCATGTGAAGGAGGTACTCACTCGTCGACACAGTGGGCAGCTGTGAGAATCCACTCCTGGCTGATGATGGAACCACCGCAGAAGGACGTGCCATCTCTGACTGGGAGAAGCAGACCAACCTGGTAGGGGAACTGTCGCACCGCGGCAACAGCGCCTCCCACAATGCGAGAGCCGATATTTAGATCTGGCAACACAGTTAACACACCTGTGAGCAACTTACCAGTTGGAGCTTGTCATTTTTACTTAAGGAATTGCTGGACGGGAAGAAGGAGAATATAAAACCGTGCCTACGTACCCGTTCCCCCACCTTCCCTGACCAAATTCCTGACGTCAGCATGACCACACCCTCACTCTATCGTCGACCCTTTTGGATAAGGTTAATTCTACTTCGGGTTAGAAAGCTAAATGTTATAACTTTGTCAAGGGACAGTTTCTGCCGCTGGTACTGATGACCAATCACAGAACTTTCCTGAATATTAAGTTACGTGAAGTTGATAATTTAAAAGCCTAAATTGATTTGCTTGTACCTTCAGAACTTTTATTTCACCAACTCAAGTTAAAATTAATTTTACTATCATCTCAATTTAATTAAACCCTTTAGTCGCAGCAACGTAACTAGCATTAAAACGTTTCCCATTGCCATATTGTTACATAACAAAACAAATTTTATTTCCACCCTGGAGTAAAATTAAGCTTTATTTATGTATATGTGTGTGTAATATATATATTTATACACACACACTGGTTAGAAGTCGCGAGAGTACAAGATCTAAGTCGGTTTCACAATTGAAAACTTTAGCACTTGACTAAACGATAGCTCTCAATACATAGCTTCTTATGGAGTCGTACACAATGGCTTCGGCAATGCTAAAGTCAAGCAGTTTTGACTCTTAACGTTTACGAAAAACTGAAAACTCGACGTCAAAGTCAAGATGGCCGTTTGCATAGAACCAGTTGGTTGTGTGTGTTATAATGAAAATGTTGTTCTGAATTAGTAATTTGAGTAACACCACATATCTCATATTTCACAGCATGAATTTATGTTTATTTGCTTTTCAAACTGTGAAACTCAATCATGCAACAGAAATATAACACAGTACACCAGTTTTTTTTAATTACAGTACCTTTCTTAGAAGGTTTATCAAAATATACAGTTCCATTATTACATTATTTTACAGATATTTCTTGAAAGTAACTTGCGGTTTTTCTCAAATGACTGATACACTTCTAAGTATTTTTTATTCGGCAATACTGGAATTTCACAGACATATTATAGAGGTTCCTTAAATGGACTCGGAAAACCTAGTAAATAGCATTATGGAAGTATTCGTAAATTAACTGCACGTTTCATCAACAAATGGCGTTGCCTTTGTGCTGCAAAATATTACAGTAAATATTTTAATAGTTGGGCTTATTTCTGGAATATTTACGGGATTTGTTTTATGGCAAATATATAACGATTCATATCACAATATTTCCGTTTCAAAAAATTTTTTTCTCAATAGTTTTTTAACTGTCGTTACTTTAACATTACGTTTGTATTGCGTATTTAGGAAATACTTAAAGCAAGGTTAATTCTACTACAGATTGTAAAGATCAATGTTAAAAGTTTGGCTCAGGGAAATCGTATGCCGCTTGAGTGCTGTTATTATTGGTTAGGAGTGTATACTGACCAATCACAGAGATAAAGGTTAAACACGAATAAAATCATTTACAAATGTTTTTAACTACTTTCCCTTGAAAGATGGGTGAAAATAAGTATTGTGAGGCTACTTATTGTTCAGTATTTAATTGTTCCCAGGCAAGTTAAGAAGGGGAGTTTTTTCATCATTTCCGTTTTATTCCGTAAGAAGGTAAGTGGTTTAATATTTTAAATTAATGTTACGCCTATTGTAAAAACGCATTCGTATAGCAAATAAATAAATATTACAGGTTGTGGGTACAGATCACTCCCAAAGTAGAGTATTACGGACAGGAAGTATTGCTACATTTGTTATACAAAATTAAAACTGCTGCAACAGTAGTTTAAACTCGCAAAAACTCAATTTAATAGTGTAGGAGGAAGATAACTTATCTTATATATACATATAAAGTTAACATCAGAACGTGGCTACAACATGGCGGACATCACTAGCCAATCAGCGCCCGAGTTGGCTGACATCAAAGGAGCCGACACGCTAGTCCGTTTCTGATTCTGTGACAAAGCGTTCGTGAATTTTATGTTACTCGAAGTTGATCAGATGAAAGCCAAAACTATTTTGTATTTCATTATAAAATTGAATAAAATGACATCTCTCTGTGGCAAGTCTAGTTAAATTAAATTTTGCTGGGGTTCCGCATATTATTGGAAGTGTTAGCGATTGCAGCGCCACTGGCGGCAGAATTGTTCCCTGTGCTAAACTCTCCCATAAGAAAACAGTTTTTCATTCTAGCCTGTAGTAGAATCAACCAACTTAAAGTAACGGAAACGTAAAGTCAAATGTTAAAAGTGTTCAATTGTGTATAGGCCTTTATGTTAAGGGGGATTGATCTCTGTCAGATCGGTTTTACGGTTTTCTTATAAATCAGGGAATAGACACACTCTTTTACTTTTTTCACGCTGACAAGACATAGTTTATTGTTTCATTCACTTTTTGGAATCCATATGGCATTGTTTCTGTTAACGTTGTGGCCTCTGTAGTCGCTCCCGTAAATAAAGCAATATTACTTTTCAGCTGTTTCCCGTTGCAAAATAATGAATATATTATGGTTCCAGCAATTACAGAAAATCGATTGAGTTTGTATCTATGCCTTGTCGTGACAAAAATTTTGATACATCCACTGGAATAGAAGTTATTGAGAAGAAACAGATAAATCCAAGGTGGTAGGGATCAATATCCCATAATCTACGCGTTTTGAGGAGCAGCTTGGAAACTTCCCCGCTGCACGGCGCTGTGGTAAACCCGTCCTAGTTTGTAACTTGCACGTTAGAGTGCTGCACTGTCGCCTGCAGTTGTCGCTCATAAATACAAGCATAAAAAATAGAAAATTGTTAATTTTTTGTTATTATACAGCAGACCTCGTAGTCTACAAGACTGTTATTCGCTGTGAATTATTTCACTTCCGTGGGTTTGTTGGTTTTACTTGGTAGCATAAAACAGTTTTCTGCAAATCTTTGTTTGATTGACCACTACACAGAAACTTAAAATCTGAAAAAATTTTGTTACTGTGAAAATTAATCTTAAAGTATGTCTACGAAACAAACAATACCTCGTACAAATATAAAAATTATTATTTAAAGAAATAACATGTTCTGTGACATCCCCCATTAACAAGTCGGTCATCAGAGTGAATGCCCAGCTCTCAGATACTACCTCACATAGCAAGTTGTTATCATTGTTATTATTATTGTTATTATTACATCCGCGTGGGCATGTACGTTAGACTGCACAAGTTATAATTTTTTCCTTAATTTTGAGGTTTTTTAATGGTTCTATAACATACAGCAAAGGGAATGTGACGAAAAAAAAAATTGGGTCTTATTTGTTTATACGTTTTCAACACAATTATGACAATTTTGATATTTTATTTACTTTAGGTTTGAGTTGTATAATAACATTAGAAATATATTTACACGAAATTCCTTTATCGGATGTCTGTGAAACGCCTTTATCATTAACTGGTGTATTTAGCATGCATTGTTAGATGCGGATTAACAATGTACTTTAAAA
The DNA here is from genome assembly GCA_003012365.1 of Medauroidea extradentata. Lineage (NCBI taxonomy): Eukaryota > Metazoa > Arthropoda > Insecta > Phasmatodea > Phasmatidae > Medauroidea > Medauroidea extradentata. The sequence continues at coordinate 36,824 of PNEQ01004997.1, read as the reverse complement.
ATAGTTTTCAAAATTTTTAAAAAATTATACTATGTTGACTAAGCTACAAAATTTTCAAAAATAAATTGCTCTTTTTTCACACCTTATAATAGTCGTATTAGGTAACCTGTCAGAATAGTATAAAATATACTGAAAAAAAAAGTGTTTATCTGTCTAAGCATCCTTAATGACTTGTACACGATTGCCGAACAACGTAGTGCGGTTAACACTCACAGCCTTCTAAAGCAGAAGAGTTCAGTAACCGACTAAGTTCATGTAGGTTTTCTAGCTTACGATTTTCTTCACTTTTTTTTTTTAAATCTGAGTAGCTGTTGAACTTGCTGAAGACGAGATGACAAGTTATGTATCTACGTGCTCGTGCAACTACCTACTTGTTAACTAAACTGAAGTGTTAGTGGTACGCCGAATTACAGAAATATCAGTACGTAACGTAACTACAAAGGTTAGATTATGGGAATGGATCTAAATTAATGTTATGAATTCAATGCAAAATGTTGAAGTTTACAACTGGAATCCACGCGTGTTACTGAGTTATCGCGAGAAGATAAGAAAGTGCAGAGTTGAATTGACTCGGTTGCTAAATTTAACCAAGATCTTCTATTTCAGTTGGCATAATATTTGTTATTGGAAACAAAAAAAAAAAATCATTTGGCAATGTGGCATGCTATGAGTCAATTATGGGTGTTTGTGGATAAGTGAGGTCTTTTGACAACCTGTATACTTTTATTTCTTTAATGTAAACTGCATTTTACTACCATGTTTAATGAAAACAAATAACCCAAAATAACAAGCGAAGAGTAGGCTATGTACCGTACTAACAATCTAAGGCAGGGCAAGTGGCTTACGTCTCGTTGACAACGTGGTCATTTATTACGAAAATGTTAGTGGCAAAATGTTGTTCGATCATATTTTATTTTCACTATGGAGCAACATAGCACTGTACATACTGCCGTCTTGCGCTCCACAGATATCTTACTTATCTTACTATTACTGTTCTTATCTTCGTATTATTGGTCCAGGTTAAGACCCTGAGTAGTTCAAACACTATTCTATGTTTACTGGACTTAAAATACATTAATTAAATAATACCTGATCGTGGAGCGCAAGATAGGACTGGCTCCGAGCAGTGTTGCCACATTGCGCACATAAAATGTCATCGTAAAACATTTTGCCAGTAACATTTCCCGTATCCAATTCAGCCCAGGATTAGAGTGGTACGTTAATTAGGCGTTTGTTTCTGGAAAACCTGTACATCGCTAACTTCCTATATTTGCCTACGCGTAAAATCAATGGACACACGTCATGGAATATGTCTCTTATAAAATTTATGCAAGCTTTAATTTTCTTTAACAAAATATTATCCGTGTAGAGTTTATAAAATACGGCGAATTTCTGGTTATGGGTGTATTCCAACAGATTTTACAGAACACATTTTGTTTTGTTCTTTGAGAAGAAGAAATGGAGTAATATATATAATAATAAGATTATATTGTGATGACTTACTGTTCAACTTATCTTGCAGCTCAGGTGTCATCAATTCCTCCGGGAAGAAAGTCCTTGGAGTGATCTTACTCCAGTCCTCTCCGACCTGTAGAAAACATGACACAATCATATCATTATAATAACACAAAAGTTCTAGTTGTTAATTTTCTATACGAATTTCCAAGAAGACTCTATTAAAACTAACGCGACAAATTTTTTGGAATATCATATCACTTTTTAAGTGCTGATCGCAGTTCTCTAAATTTTTATGTTTTGGAGATTACATAACGTAAATCTACATAAAAGATTATTATTGGTTTTAAATTAATGAAGAGTTTTTTTTCATAACTGGAAGATAAAAAGAAAGCTGTTTGCGTTTTGCCTTAAAATTGCTGTGCTGATTTTTAAAACACTCATTAAAAAAACGTAATTACTTAGTTGAAGGAAGAGTAGGGTACTGTTAGTCGTTGTTCCCGCAAAATATTCCAATCATTGTGAATTTAGTACCTTCAACATTGAATAATGTAATTGACGATGGTTTTTCTCACTTACTTAAAAATACCACTTAATAGGAAAATAATTATCGAAGCCCTTTAAAATACTTTTCGGTTAGACAGTTAAACATTTTGCCTTGACACTGAATCAACTAATCTAAGCGTACTACTTCAGTCTTAGTGCAGTGTTGACTGAAAACGGTTAAAACGGTTACTACTGTCATAAAGTTTTAGTTTTTTAAAGTTTCGTAAATTATATCTGAAAGACTAATTCTTATTTTGGTCACTTCTTGGCGCATTAAAAAAGTACTTTGGCAAGCAGACAAAAATGCAATTTAGAAAATAATTTATTAGTGTTTCAAGAAATTATTTGAAATATGCATGCGTTTGATGTTGTTAAGTTCTCTTCGCAGAGAAAATAAATCGCACGAAATGACTGCCAGGTGTTATTTGACTACAGTAAGTCCTCGATTAACGGCTAGGTTATGTTCCAGAAAATAGCGATACAAATTGAAACGACTTAAATTGAGTCAGATCAGCCCCGCCCACAGCCTAGGTCCAAATATTTTTGGAACATAAGAGTGTAAACTCCAGCGGGCATGAATGGGTTAACGACGTAATTTTGAATCAGCGACTACTAAAATTTAAAAAATGGCCACTCAGACATTAACGACGTTAATCCTAATTGACGTAAAGCGGTATGACGTAAATCGATAACTTACCGTACTTGTATCTCAAGTACAATATTTGTAGTTTTAGTACTGGTGTATGGAACATATTTTACAGACGTATTTATTAAATATATTTGAAATATCTGGAACATGTAACTTAAAATATTTTCATACTTTACACATAAGAGATCATTAATGGATTTAATATTATGAACAGCGACGATTCATGTCTGCTTTGCGCAAAAACGACCGCAAATATTCATTATTATTTAATTTATTCGACTGACACTTGTGGGTATTTTAAGAAACATTTTACCACATTACAAGTACTTTGTACGAAAGTTAAGAGGAAAGTTGATTTACACTTGTGGTGCAAATTTAATATTTCTGTACATTGTAATTAGAACGTAGCTGACGTTTTATAAATCATATTTTAGTAACAGAAATGTCAGCTAAGAAAGTTTATCGTACGCAACAAGACGAGTATATCTCACCGGAATAGCTGCGGCAGTGGCCACGAGAGCAAACAGAACTATGTTGTTCATGGTGTTAGTCCTCTTAGTCACCTGGAGAACATGCTATTAAATTACACACACGACATATTTTATACCCGATCGTCGTGCCAACACAATGATATCTCAATCAGACATAAGCGTCATCGAGCGTTGCGGTGCTTGAGTGGAAAAGTGACATAAGTTATTTGGCTCAGTTAGATTCGTGGGGATTTCCAGTATGTTCAAATAAATACTTCATTTTAAATTTGAAAAAAAAAAAAAAAAACATTATCCCGTGCCTATTTTTCCTTGTCAATGAAAAAGCATCCGTACAGTTGGGAACTTGACAGGAATGTTTGTAAAAAATAGAAACAAATTTTTGGTAATTAAATAATATTTGTTACATAAAATACATGTACATGTTACCATGCAGGCCTGTTATTTTACTAAGAAAACAGAAATAATAGTGTATGTTTTCATTGGGAGGCAGGAAATTTACAGAATATTTCGTGAAGTTATGATATTTCGCTGTGACCAAAAATTTTATATGAGTTCTTTAATTAGAACAGTGTGTTATAATAGGAAACATTTATAAATCAAGGGTCGTTAGAGAACGTAAATGTAATTAATTTGTTATTCACTTCGTTTTTTAAGTAAGGTTACTGCCAAAATGTACTCTGAGTAAAATGGTCTACACATGTCATTTATGAATGTAGCAATTTACTCTAATTCATCCACTTCCATTATAAGAGTCATTAATACGAATAAACAATGTAGCGTGAAACATAGTAAATATTTTGTATTGTAGCAGATATTCTTTTATACACTTGACGGAGGGTTCCTTACAGCAATACAAGAAAAAAAGTCCATATAACCACAAGTCCTGAAGTCCTTTGGCTTTGAGTTATTAGTGAAAGTTTAGTTCAATCTGTTGAAGGTAACCAGTAGTAAAAGTTGTTTTGTTCAATAATGGAATGATGTTATGTATACAAGTATGCTGATGACTATCTTCTATTGATGACGTGGAAGTATTTGGCAGAGTACGACATTGCTGATCAGACGTGTGCATAAGTGTGAGGAAATTAAGAGGATGTCATTTCGAACATTTACTGTGAGATTCTGATTTTATGACGGTTTTACAGACGTTAATATCAGAAAGACGCTGTGAATGTTCGAATGACATCCTCTTACAACCTCACGCACACATGCACACGTCGCATCCTGTCAAATACTACCACATACGCCATAAAGGAAACAAATAAATGATGGTATCAGCATATTACTTGTATCCATAACATCATTCACTTATCGAACAATAATTTTACTATTGGTTACCATACAACACACTGAACTAAAATGACATTAATACCTCAAAACTAAGGATTTACGGACCTGTGTTTATATGGGAATCTGTCTTGTTTTTGTGTAAGGAACCCACCCTCCAAGTTTGTAAACGTATTTCTGAAACTTTCTGTATATTGTGCAACTCATAATTCTAATTTGTAACCTAACTATCCCAGGTCAGTTTGCTGACCGACTTTGGAATTCTTGTTACCTATAACTAAGCTACTAATTAAAAATACAATTTTGTTCTGCGGTATTATCGAATATGTTTTATTTGAAATTCTCAGCTAGCTACAATAAAATATAATAAATTATCAATGTACGTGATCACAGTTGAAAGGCATATACTATTTTTATTGTAAATGTTAATATAAATTAGTCAGCATCATCTTCGCAACTGTGTTGTTAAATCTTAATTAAACATTTTGAATTGTACCTTGTATAATGACTCATTAAGCCGAAGAGAAAATTATATTTCCAAAACAGTTAGTATTAACTAAACTTTATGCAAACTATTTGAACAGTTGGAAAAAAAATCCTATTTAAGGTATTTGTTTAGATTTGGTGGCGTGAAAGTTGAATGGTTTGAAATATTGTGATATGTAGTCCATTCAAAGTCCTATTCTTAATTTGTCACTCAATAAAATTAAGGGTTAAGTGCTCACTAACATTATATATTAAAACCGACGCTGATGCCGAAAAAAAATTGTTTTAAATTTTTGGCTCATTTTCTCGGTATTGCTAAACGATAATCTGTAATAAAAATTAAAACAAACGGAAATAATTTTGAAAAACAAATTGAAGAGCTCATAAAGTATTTAAACTTAAATATTATTCTAAGGGAATTTAATACATTAATTAATTTACAGTTTATAACAATAGTTTTGGTAAATGGTTTAAAATATATAAAACATTGGAACTAATACAAGCCAAGTATGTCGGTTTTCATTTTACAAAATGCTATTCGCAAAAAAAAAATGCATTTAAAGTTAGGTTATTCTTGCCACAAAAGTAGCATTTCAATTTCAGTCATTAGCTGTCAAATATGTCTCTCTGCACTCAAATTCTTAAATCACTTTTGCTCTGAGCAGTGAGCTGTTGAGTTCGCCGTCGCCTCTTGACTACAGCATATCAGCAGGGTAATCATCAAAAATAACCGATGACCGGGTGACGCCAGTCTGTACCGTTCCACAGAACTGCCTTTAAAGGATTTTTTTAATCCACGGAACCTCTCTTTGTATTGGATAATTCTATTTTCCGTATTTTCGATACTCTAAGAAGAAACATTTGAAATGTGTAACTCTAGTGGAAATATTATTTTCCTAACGTTACAACACTGGCGAGACAGTTGAACTGCCAACGTACAATTATGTCGCGATTAGACAAGAAAATTATAAATACGTATTAATTTACAGGACTGAGTGCGGTTTAATCGTGCGTAATTATTCCAAATGTCATGTTAGTACTGTAGCACAAGGAATAGAATATCTGCCATTGTCGAAAATTTCACTTTCTTTTCTAAAAAGTTGGAAAAATATTAAAAAAGAAAATTAAATGATAGAATATGTCGAGTGATTTCGAGCCATAACGCGAATGCGTAATTTATTTATTTCAAATTCAGTTAAGTATAAGTTCAAAACAGCTGATATACCTGCAGCAGAACGCACAACTCTGACTTAGAAACACCGTCACCACCGCTATCTTGAGTGAAATAATTTTTCGTTTCTTCATAAAAATTTCCTCGTTTCACCCTCAGAATATGTTTTTCCAGGAGCGTATTCAAAAGATTTTTTTCTTGATTGTGAGTGCGTAAGGGAGGGGGGGGGGAAGGCTGATGAGTATTAGTATGGTCACTAGTAGTACAAAATTCACAGGGCGCAGTGAAAAAGATAGCAAAAGAAAGAATGGAGAAACTATTTTATGGGAACTCGCATATATACAGGATGTTTCTTAAATAGGGGCACAAACTTCGCACGTGTGTTCCTCTCGAAAAAATAAGACGAAAACATTTTATGCACTATCCACCTAAATGTAATATGAAGGGAGTTATGAGCCCCCAAATATCAAATTTGAAAACCGTATTTTCCCAAAATATCGGAAAGTAATTGACATAACAACACAATATTTTCAGCATTGCTTAATGCTATTGGGATCTTCAAACCAGCAGCAAAGTCTGGTTGATACCTTCCTCCCTTATGAAAATAGCGGGGGTGGCTACCCTGTAATTTCATACAACTTTGTCAACGTCAGGATATGTGAACAATTTAAGACGGTATATTGTGTAATAAGACCTGTCTAGGACCTATCGTTTTCGTGCAAAACGCACACAAAGGTTCGGTTGCTGCTACAGAGGGCCAGGAAGGAACTGTTGGAAACGGAGGTACTGTATTGTTTGAGACGTACGACATAAGAATGTGAACATGAGTGGACATTTCTGTTTACTAACAGTTGTATTATTGTTCACATATCATTTTGCTGAGTATTTCCTGTAACATTGTTATTATTCCGATACCTTGCATAAATGCCATTTACATACTGCGTCAATATGTGATTCATTATGTTCATACTTGTCCGAAAAATGATACACCACTTGACATAAACAAATAATATCTTCAGCATTGCTCATGGGATCTTCAACCCTACCACAATAGCTGGTTGATATCTACTAGCCTTACCACAGTACGTAGTAGGGGTGGCTACCCTCTAATGGCATAGAACGTTGTTACCATCGGGATATTTGAACATTTGGAGATGATTTATTCAGAAATTAGGCAATTCATAAGACATACTACTACAACATTATCGACTGGATTCAGTTTCTCCATTGCAATGGAGTACGTCCAAGAAACTGAATCCAGGCATGCACTCCCATTGCACAGTTCATTCAAAGATCACAACATTATCGTAAAAGACCTCGTTTATTACTTTTTTTAATTTTAAATTTTATCTGATTCAATATAAAATAAGTAATCGTGACGAGAGGTTACGGCTGATTAATACAAAACGAAAGAGTGTGCGAATCACTATATAAGTATCATAAATTTATTTTTATTGTATATTATCCCCAAATTCACTATACTGCATCTCATTATTGAAAGGCGTTTGTGTTCAAAATTATAATCATTATTTTTTTTAAAAGTTCAACAAGTACGAATGCGAGAAAAGTGTAAGCATAAACAAATGTTTCTTTAATAATTTCGGAATTTACCAGAATTTTTAAAATTAATTTTTTATAACATAATTTTTTAACTTTGGCTAATATTACCATGTTAATCTGCATCTTGCAATGTATGTTAAAGACACTTGTTCACATTACAGACGTGTGAAGGCAATTTATTCAGGGATTGCGTGTAGTTATAATTTAAACTTTCTGATAATAATTTTTAATATTGATATAATGCTAACGAATTATCCAATTTCGAACAATATTCGTTATGAAAATACTATAACATAGTAATACATAAGTCAGTGTATACCCTTGTGACTTATTAATTTATTTGTATTGTACAACATTAAACTTCTTATTCCTTACAAAAAAAATTTTTAACCGAACAAATATTATTTCCTATGTTTTTTCGTATCTTTATAATATTCTGTTTGTATAAAGGCAAAAAAAATGCTTAAAATTCAGACGAAAATTGTCATCCCCTATTAAGATTTAGGGTAACACGATAGTAGATATATAGTTACTGATCGACCATAACACCACAACAACTGAACGTGAACTGTTGAATAAACTAAACTGTTTTTGGACCACAAAAAGTCCAGGTTATAATACTAACCAGGGGTGGCCAACCTTTTGGAAGCTATGGCCCAAAAGTAGAACCAAATCATGTCGCGGGCCACGATAAAAACTTACACGTCGGTTACTTTTTTATGAGCTGAACACTAACATACTGTTTTATAGTAGTATAACAGAGAATTGCTCCCACAGTATTTAGATATGGAGAGTTGCCAAATGTGAAATAATTATTTAAATATGTTTGCTGTCAGTGTAAGTAACTTTGAAATACTATGCAAATGCTTCATCTTATGGCGGGCCGTTTAAAATGCAGTGGCGGGCCAGTGATTGACCCACGGGCATAGGGTTGGCCGTTTGTAACTAACTCATCCCATAAATCTTTGAAAGATGAAATATTGAACCTTACTACGAATGTGGAGGGCCCCCTGTTGCCCCACCTTCGCCCCAGACAGCTTGCTTAAATTACTTAGCTTCATAACTTTTTATAATTATCTAGCCTATATGTTATGTTCATTTCATCACCTTTCAATCATGAAGCTGTCTCCCAAATCAGGATGATCAAAACAATTTGTGGAGATTTTCGACACAGAATAGTAGAAATGTATTTACCGTGAAAGTAACTTTCAAGCGATATTCTATTTAAAGGTCAATTTTGAATATTTCGATACAAAAAATATACTTCGAAGGAAAAGCGCTGGGGCAAATCCTTGGAGGGGGAATTGAAGAGTTGCAGCCCCCTCTCTCCACACGAAATGACGCACCTTTTTTCACAGCGTATTATTTAAATAACACTGGGATGCAATTTACGTATTGGCTGTTGTGTTAACCCGTTGTAAACGTTTACATATGTGGGCGAGTTCCCATTAATAGTTTCTACCTACTTTCTCTTACTATTCGTTTCACTGTGCCCTACGAACTATGTACTACTAGTGACAATATTAATACTTACCACACACCCCCGGCCTACCCTACTCAAGAAAAAAATTTCTGGGCACGCTCCTGGAAAAGCGTGTCATTTTGAGGGTGAAGCGAAAAAATTTAAAGAAGAACCGAACAATTTTTTCACCCAACATTACGGTGCAAACGTCAAACAAACTACATTTTCAAGACGCAATTGTGTTTACAGCTCCAGTTATATCAGATGTTTTTGTCTGCATCGATGATGCTCTGACCACCAAACTTCGCCCTGGTCTTCTCTCATACGTAACGAGTCCCTGCAGTAACGTAGAAATACTGAAGGAAATTCCGAAAAAAAAAATGTATATATATATATATATATATATATATATATATATATATATATACATACATATATCCATACAAATTTATGATTATATTGGCTTTTTTTAACAGTGCTCTTCAAGCAATTAACAGTTTTGTGATTTTTACATGACTGGAAAATTGGTTTTACTCGAAAACATATTGAAAAACAAAATCAATTTTCTGAAACAGATTACATCTACATCATCACAGAAAGTAGTTTTTAAGTTGAAAAATTCTCCAGCAGGTTTCGGCAGGTTTATAAATAGTGTGCTTAGTTGTCTTTGGTAATGTAAACCTATGTCAACTTGAATACTTTTCCATCAAAATTTAATAATTAATTTACTTTGATTACATTAAAAGACTCTATTGTAGCAAGATATTTGATAAGTTATCAGTTTGGTGCGAGAGTTTTTCCCTAAAATAACTATCTCTTGAATGGTAAGCAACATCTACCACGCAGTACATGACGTGAAAATCTCTTGTAATTTTTTTGTATGTTAGAGCTTTACATTTTAATTTATCTTGGTTCCCACGCGTGTGCCTTGCTGATGAGATAATAATGCGCTTAGACATGTTTTTATCTGTTATCAGTTATTATCGTGTATTTGAAGGTCTTCTTGATACTACTGCGAATGAAATATATACTGAAAGAAAACCTCAGCTGTAGTTACCATAGTTCTGTTAATATAGGGACAGCAGTTTGTATGTCGGTACTATGTGGAATTTTATTCTTTAGACGTAACGAACGTTTCTGTAGAATTGGAATTGTATATTTTTACCTTTGTTTGCCAGTTGCAATCAAAGTTCTTTTGTTTGTTTGGTTGTATGTTTGCTTTGTGTATTCTCTGGTATTCTGTAACACACCGTTTGTTGCAATAGCATATGTCCAAAATACTTCTTAATGTTAATACAGGGTCAAAATTAAATGACACTTTAGGTTATACAGCTGATTTAATCCATCTAAACTAAAAAAAAATTAACTTACGCTGAAGCTCAGTAATTTAATTCGAAACACACCGAGCATGTTGGGTAGAACCTGCCAATTATTTCTACGACACTGCAGGTTGTATGCCGACATCCCGTGTAGCGTCTTTACTTAACCGTGGGACATGTTCTGTGAACTTTCGTACTGTACTCATGGCTGTCGTGAGAACAGTACTGACAGTAAAATTCTGTAATTGTCAAAATTATTTTCGAGTATTTATTGTTGATAATTCATTATTAGTATTATTATTGATACTACTTTGCAGTTGTCATTCGGCGAATGTGTGATCACTGACACGTCATACTGTGGCTAAATTCCAACTGAAGGAAATTGCAGAGCACTGCGCCCTTGTGGTAGACACACCGCCTAGCACATGTTACAAAGGTTGTATAATGACAGGCGTTATTAATGGACGAATTAAAAGACTACAAAATGAATAATTAACGAGATCGAATATCCTAAGAGTGTCACACAAAGGTGAACTTTTTTTTTTTGTCAGCCATTTCTACCGTTTCTGTCATAGTATATACAATTTTTGATTATAATTCACGGTTACCACATTTCACATAATTACAAGGATGTGTCTACCGATTTGGTTAATGTTAATCGGACGAGCTTACAGAATACAAACAAACACTATTGACATATTTGTTCACATAAACTTTATACGAATTATTGGCCTTTAATGTCACGTAATATCTTATTTTCATACACAAAAGTATTTCCAAACCTCTTATTTTAAGGATGCGTAACTCCCTTAATACTAACTTTAGACATTACGTCATCTTATATTTTCGTCATATTTTGTCGTTAGGAATCACCATTCAAAGGGGTTCGGTCTGATTAATAATTATCCTGTGTATTTGTTTGTGCCCTCTTTTTCTCGTAGCTATAATCCCCGAAGTTTTGAAAATTTTGCAAAAGAAACACACAATATGTGTGTGGGTATTTTTGTGCGTTACACATCTGCACAGTCGAAAAGAATCCTGTTAAATTCATTCTAGTTCTTTACATTAACTGTTGACGGCTGTAAGTAATTACGTTTCAGGTAAGTTTTGTATGGTTAGGAAGTTTTGGCAAATGGTTAAGTGAGTAAGATAGAAAGAGAGACAGAGGGAGATAGATTGGAAGGAAATAGGAGGAGGGGGTAAAGGTGTGTAGGAAAGTCAGGAAGGAGTGTGCCTCATTTGGCCTTCTTCTGTCTGTAGGTATGATTGACCAATCTCTCCGCTTGAGGTCGTGGGATTGTCGATCCGATTGCCATCTTCGCTCTTCAGCAGTGTTGCCAAAATATGTGGAATTCCACTTCTAAATGTGGGCATTTAAAGTTTTTTTATTCTGCGTGAAATTAATGATGTTGGACGTAAGTCAGTAGTATAATATATATATATATATATATATGAATTAATTTGTTATAGAATTTTTATTACGTATTCATTTGCACTCACATTCCATACACTGACAACAGAAAACAATAAATTATATAATTTTTAAAGAAATCTGAGCAATTTTGACGTATTTTTTGGTTTAAAGTTTACGTGTGAAAAGCGGTGCCATAGCGAACGTTTTTAAAATAGGTATACAGCATTTTCAATGAAGTTAACTGTTAAGTTTTAATTTGTTGACAAATTTTTATACCTGAAACAAATGCAATTCTGTCCAGGATTTTTAGATATCGTGTAAAACACTAATAGTAGCTATATTACTATGATACGCAAAGTAGTTGTATTGGTATTCATGAGTAAATGTAGTCAATGTTAAAGTTCTTTAAACTCAAAACGAAAGAAATGGGTAATAAAATATAACTTTTCATCGACAGGCAATTTTTAAAGTTTGTCGCATTATATTTCGTTACGAGGTACCGAGGGGCAATACCTGCAAATATATTCAATACATAATACTAAATGTTACCATATCGTTAAATTCCGTTAGCAGAAATTAGCATCTGGTCAGAGTTTGCTTACGCGTTGCGAAATTAATTATTCTGTAAAATTATGAGCGTTACATCCTCTGATTTTCGATACCAATAGAGTACCAACAGAAGAAGTTAATACGTTAAGAAGCATAGGCATTATGCAAGAAGTAAAAAATAACATCGTGCGTGTAACTCTTTGTCAATTTGACCCTACAACAAAACGTATCTTCATACACTACCATCAAACTGTTCAATAAACTTCCAAGTACTTGCATAGCGTATGTCTTTCGAACATAAGAATATATACAAAACATGTAAAGGAATTCTTAATGTTACATTATTTATACTCAGTCGAATAATATTAAGTAACCATTAAAAATGCATAAAATGCTGTAATATATTTATCCAGTTATTTTATTTATTTCTTCTTCCATATAATGGAGTCGAAGACCGTGGATGCAGGCCAATAAAATACGAAGCCCTATTTAGACCAGAAGAACATATTCTTACTGAATTACTGTATTTGCGTATATTTTAATTCTTCTATACTGTATTCAAATCGATCGTAGAGCCCGGTAGTTTTCGCGAAAAGATTTTTGCAGCACTTTATTCCAGTGCCTTACGTGCACACCTGCATCTCTGCTTTGTGGTCAGTGATTGGATGACGTAACATACAACGTCTGGAGGTTAAACCCGCAAATCACAGACGTGTTGTGTCACTGTTATCCGTGTACTCATTGGCACAGTCTAATGAATAATGACTCTGCACAAAAACACTTTGTCAATAATCATGAAGTTGAGCTGCAGGTGTGCACGTAAGACACTGAAACAAAGTGGGGCAAAAATCTTTTCGCGAAAACTACCGGGCCGTACTGGTACGTTAACTTTGTGAAAAAAACGTACACAAAAGATTTGCTGGATAATATCCTATATAAGTATTACAATATTGCTTTTCCTCGGTTCGCACAGGATAAACCGTTAAATTCTCTTGCTAGAGATAGCAAGGGCGCTGTTTACACTGCAGGTAGGGTGTTCGCCTATCAACAATGCTACGCAGTTTTTATTTCTGACGAGATCGACCCAGATTTTTGTATAAGTAATTCGTACCGGACGATGCTGTTGGTGGGAGGGTTTTTTTTTTCGGCGATCTACCGTTTCCTTCACCCCTTCGTTCGGCTGTTGCACCGTACTCACCTCACTTTACCCCAACAAGCGCTGAAAACTACTTGTGTCTAGCCGCTGAGACTGTGTCGCACATTCAGCAATTATCGTAGTCTGTGCATGCTCCAATGCTTGGCTCGTCGTAGACGCGAGAAGTTGCCCAACCTAACAGTGTTACCCTGATATTCTAAAAACAATATTTATTGGCATTTAAAAATAACATAAACTAACCAAAACTAATATAAACCCTTACTTGGTACGGGAAAAGGTGGAGGTGAGCAACACGAGCATTTCCGATGATTGCCGAATGCGCTGCATAGCCTCGGTGGCTAGACGCAGGTATGAAAACCTAGTTGCCAAGTGCTGACAGAAATCTTTTCACCCACTTGCGTCAAGTCAGCGCAGCAGTCCGTGCCTCATTCGAATTATACAAACGAGTACTTACCGAATATTACCGAAGTTTTAGGCATAGAGATTTACAATTTATGATCTAAAAATTAAAAGTGGGATTTGCGTCTGGTCGACAGTGAGATAATTTGAAACGATGACAAACGACTTTACACAAGAGAATATATTGTTGATCCTGAATGAAAGTCTACATTTATTTATAAATTTATGTGCACTCATACCTTATAGGATAACATTACACAAGGTATAATTTAAAGAGAAAATATTAAAAGTATTTTTTAATCGACTTAGTTTGTGCCGTTTGTTGGCACATGCTCGTTTGTTTGTTTTTATTTGTTTGTCTAGTTCGTCTATTCGTAGTGGTAACTAGATAATATTTTTTTATTTTGGCAAAGTTACTCCACCCCAGCACTGGTTATTTCTTTAATCTTCGGTAAACTTGTAATAATATTAAACTGCTTATTATGTTATAAAGAAAATTTCAGGTAATTATTTATGTGCAGTTCAGGCAGTGTGGTATACTTATGAAACAGTTCTTGTGCAATACTTCTGACCAACTCTAATCATGATCTGATCATGTTTTGTTTTCAAGTAAATTAAAACAAATTTTTTATTGGTAAAATTTAAATTAAAATACCATGTTTTGAATATTAAAACACGTGAGTGTGTTTTAAAATATTTTGTTAAGGAAACATTGTTCGATACTATCGAAATACTATTTTGGTAACATCAAGTAGCTACGACTCTATGCCGGCCTATAACCTCTAGGCATTCCTTTGTCTCGACCTTGTTGTCTCTACTCCCTTTTCTATGGTCTCTTGCACATCATGGCGTGAACATCAACCATACACTTAGTGTTCTTTATCCATTTATAATGTCGTAATCCGACAAGTTTTCCGCCTAGGGTGAGTTTATTCTTTCAATTCTTTATATTTTGCGCCTT
>PNEQ01004997.1:8775-21822 GCA_003012365.1 Medauroidea extradentata | reverse complement strand
AGCCATGGGCGAGATGAAGATGTAACATCTTTCGGCGGTGGCAAGAGTGTCCCCATGAAGGACAGCCAGGAAAGTCCAGCCAATATATTTATTTTCCTTCTCTCGTCCTAACTACTTGATGTGCACACAGCTCTAATTATTCTATTTGAGACTTTATTATTCGATCACAACCTCTGCAAAATTAATTGAACAACGAAAACTTAAAAATTTGTTAAAATAGGTAATATTAAAAAGTAAGTTAATTAATTAATTTTTGTGTTGGGGATCCCCTTGTTTAACTTAATTATGATATTATTAAGCCATACGTGCTTTTCTTGATTTGTTAATGTACCGTATTGGTTAATTTACATACACCAAATACTCATTGTGCAAAGAATTTACTGTTATCTAATCTACTGATAAGGTATTAAAAAAATTTTTTTTCTGAATTATTACAATTTTATTTACTAGACCTAACTCATTTCATAAAGTTTAATATACAGAGGCTCTCATGCTCCAAATTTAAAATTAAATTAATTTTTTGTATGGTATATTAAATTATCTTTAATGTGAAGTGTTGGGGAAAGGAGGCTCGGCCCTTTCTCTGATCTATAATAAGGAGCACCGATCAACAACTTGTGTCCACGTTAGTACTGTTTTCCCCTTTCTTTGCTTGGCTGGCCTAGGAGCTGTCTTGATCGGTTTACCCTATTGGTTTACCCTTCCTGGATCTCCTAGGTTGGTTGGTAAAGTTTGGGGAAGTTCCACCCACCAGTATAAGTTTAACAGATGCTGTGCCAAAGGTAAAATATTTGTAAGGTGTTTGTCCCAGCACTTACGGCCTGATTGGTTGATTGGTTGGAGCTCTGTCCAATCAATCACAGACGATCTTGCTACTTGGTGCACTGTGCCTTCGTCTTTTGAATACTATTGTGGAAGCATGCTGCATTTTGAAACTATTGATTACAAGCAGTCCTCGCCTTTCAAGCATAGTACGTTCTTGAAAAAATATATGTATTTAAAATGTTTGAAAGTCGAATGGTACACTTTGCATGTCATACAAATTATTCCGGTATAAAATCCTGCTTTAATAACATACAATTATAAAGAAACGTTGATGTTGTGGTGTTATTGAACTGCAAGTAGATGTATCGTTACTTAAAATTATTATTTGATACATACATAATAAATATAGGGTTTAAAACTGTAGGGGGCCTTAAAATGGTGGTATATGTCATAAAATCACCTATGTTCGGCAGTGTCAACTGGCTAGAACATAATTTATTAATTCATTTTTAGTATGTTAATGTTTGAATGTCTGAATCCACTGTAGAAAGTAGAATATTGTGGGTACTAATTACTTAAATGTTTGAAGGTTAAATGAATGAAAGTAGAGAACTGCATGTAGAATATTTCATATTTCAAATAAAAATATATAAGGCTCGTCCCTGATTTAAATCCTTATGTTTCCGAACAACTTGACCTATGTGTTATACTGATGATGATATCCGCAATAAATGCCGAAATGACGAAGAAAATCATACGTCAGACGTGGCTTCAACACAGAAGAAAAGATTACAATTCGGTACCTCAAAAGTAAATGTAACTCCAAAATTGAAGTTTTGTGGTTTTTTATACTGTTGTATTCAGAATGAAATGCTCTGTGCAATGGTATATTGTAGTAAGTACTGTGGTGTTTATTGTAAGATATAGTGTTGAAATTTTCGTGTAATGTGTTTTCTTTCGTAGAGGTATTGTGTGGTATGTCCCATTCAGTGCCTTCTATCTCTAGTAGCATATAGTTTACGTCCTTTGGTGCAGTACAGTAACTCCACTTCCTGGAGTTAACCGCTGTGTACCGGAATAATATTTCATACAGTAATGTTTCCCAGTTATTTCAGTCATTACACACGTAAACTACAACAGTGCAAATATCTCGGAAGCCATTTATCAGTTGAAAAAATGCATCGTCGGTATGTGCAAGAATGCAAAGAAAAAAAACTGTATTCCTGAGAATTATATAGGTAAAAGTTTGTTTGTTGTATAGAGATATATTTAACACTGAATTGAACTCAGCATTCCATCAACCTGATGATGATACAGGCAAAAAAATTTTGTGACAGTTACAAAATATTTTGTGGATATTTACGCTGCAAAATTTAATTTGTGGCCACTACAAAAACATTTTGTCGACACCGCTAAAATACAGTGGCCACCACAAAAAAATATTTTGTAGTTAGTACAAAATAATTTTGCAGTCCCACAAAATTTTTCTATCAGACTGTACCTGCAATGATTGTGACAGGTATCATCTCCTCGTGAAAGATGCCACATCTGAAGTAGCCATTGCCAATGTAAAGGGAAGACAACATTGTCATTTATCTTAAGCAAGTTTACGTATAACATGAAGAGAGTAGACAGATAAACTGCAAACAATGATAACAAAGTGACTGTGGATCTACGGAAGTGTCTCGCTACGCTATTTCTAACAAGTTGAGACTAATTTTATTTAAAAGACTTTGGACTCCGAACTACACCATATACGATTCACCCACTAAGAAAGGTTCCTGTGTATTGTGGGATGAAACTAAAGGTGGCAGAGGAGGAAAAGAGTTGACTTCAGGCATTTTGAAATGGGCAAAGCAATAACTTCCAAAATCACCTGATACTGAATAGATCACAGTGTTGCCAGGTAGTTGCCCCGGACCAAACAGAAATGTTATGACGGTAGCTTGTTACATTTGGCTTTGTACAATTTCAAATCACTGAAGGTGATTAGTCATAAGTATTTGATGAACGGCCACACCCACATGTAAGTAGACAGCATTCCCACCATTATTGAGCGCGCGAAGAAAAAACAACTAAATATGTCTGTTGTGACACCTTGGGATTGGCAGCAGAATGTCAGGAGTTGAGGAGTCAAAACAAACTTAGAGATATTCAGCATGGAAATTTTATGATCTGTTCATTGGCCCTTCTGTTTCCTTTATTTCCAGGAACAAAGGAACTGATGGTCAACATGTATTGATATATACAATCACACACAATCACCTGAGGGCGGAGTGTTTGGTTACATTCTTTTACAAAACCTCATTCCAGCAAGAACATTTTCAGGAAGTTCGCCTTCGATTTTACTCTACTACGTTGATCATTTCGAAGAATTTAAAGTTATATTATTTTAAATTAGTAATGACAATTGTGAATGTGATGTAAAAACTAAACACTCTGTGTTTCGGAGTATAGCTACAAAATCTTTGTGCTTAAGAGAGAAATGTAATTTAATTTGGAATTTATTATTCATAAATCTCAATTAATATCACTGTTTTATGACAGAATTACTAAATATTGCTGTGTTATTTTGAATTTGCGTGGACTTATTATTCTGCTACATGGTATAATGCAAGCAATACACTTAAGTGGTTAGGGCTAAACTACCATAACTCCGTTTGCTGTTAAATATATTAATTTTTCAAATATACAGTATCATAATCTACAAAATAGAACAAATACATTTACGTGTATAATTTTCAAAGTGCAAAATTTAATTTCTTATTTTACAGGAAATAATTACAAAATTGTCATTTCTTTTCTTCTCCTACACAAAAAGTAAAGAAATGGTTTTACAACTTACCTCTGAAATAAAGAATTGTAGAATTACAAAAAAGAGTAATTTTTGTTAACTAATAAGAACATGTCATCAATACCATGAGGACTATGAACAAATATGTACGAAAAAATACTCGATAACATCCTACTCATTTACTTTTTCAAAGTTTTATTTCTGTAGCAATATATTTCTGTTCTCAATGCAGATAATGATTTTCGCCCGAACGCGATGTAGTTAAAGGTGACTAAACTTCATCAAATATAATTTAACATCTGAATCCCTATATCAGCTCATGTCACAGCTCCCAGGTACACAGTGAAAAAAATACGTACTTCTAAAAAAAATCGTTGGAGACTAGTTCCAAAATAATTTTTTTCGTGACACTATAATCAGTAATTGTAAAATTAAGGGAATTGCTTGGAAATATTCAGTATCTCTGTATTATTACAACTATGTCTATACGTTTACAATTAAATTGCGTTTGTATACAAATAATTCTTGTATGTTTACAACTTATTTGTTTTACAGTCTACAACAGTTGTTTTCAGTGACACCAATTTTTTTGGTAGCCAGTTTCCAATACATTTTATTTGTGAAAGTACGAAATATTTTGTTTAATGTTACATGTTGTTGAAATTTGATTTGTTTCACACTAAACTCTTTGCTCATCGACACTTACTTCCTTAGTTCCAAATGCATGGGAAATTTTGGATCACTTTAAAGACCTGCAACATTCTTGTTGTAATGCCTGGAATGATTAGTGTTACGACATTAGTTTACAAGATTATTCTGGTAAAATAATATCAAAGTTTTACTGTGTATTCAGAGCAGTTAAGAGTATGTGGTAGATACATAAACACTAAAAAGAACATTTTAAAACCTAAACTTTGTGAATGTTCATATGGAAAAATACAAAAGAACAAACCTAGCTAATGGTATTAGCCAAATTAATTAGCAAAACTTTACCCAGAGTGATGTATTTGTTAAACATAATACGTTACGCCGATATTAAATGAAGGAGACTTCAGCGTCTGAGATTGTTCTGCAGAAATATGCTACCTGGAAAAATTTTGCTCAGAAGTTTGGTAAAATCTGTTATCTAAGGTTATTGATGTTTTATTTTTGCAGAATGATCTCACACGCCGGAGCAGTGCAAGTTTCGCTTAAACGCAACCTTGTTGTCAAGCGGACGTGGTTGTACCGAATGTGTACACACGGATGCTTGAATCACATAAAGCGACGCGAAAGGTGCAACGCGAATAAAATAATTGGCCAACCTATCATTAACAACGCATGTGTGACGTCAGCGCGACAAAAATAGGGGTTACGACGGGAATTCTAAATAGAAAGTGTTTCTATTTATTTCGCGCCGCGTATGCGACAAAGCTGAAGAATAGCATTCAGATTTGTTCCCAAGTATTGATGAAACTGGTGAGTTACTAGTAATTGAATTTATATATTTTACGAAATTGATAAGGAAATGACAAACTTTTTAAACAGACGTGTGATTGTGACTTTATTTTCACAAATGGTAATGACAAAAATATACTACAAATGAGCGAAAAAAAAATTATGTAACCATTAATGGCTGTCGTACAAGAGGTTTGTACGTGATAGCAAGGAACTATTTACGTGTAATATTTAATTTTTCTGTTTGTAGCGGGAAGTCAAACTAATGTTTAAAAAAATGAGAAGTTTTTGGTTCGGTACGCTCTCTTTGCGTCGTATTCGTCTCGCTATTGTGATTCTGGCATAACACGATCTGTGCCATGTTCATTCTGCGGTGTCTGTCTGAACGTAGTAGATCGAGTTTGCCTGCTCGCTGCTTTACATATAGAGTTCAAATGTAGTGATGTGTACAGTCTTGTGATATCACAGAATGGGCGGTTATATTAAGTCACGAGATTAGCATTGGAAATACATATATTTTCAGCTTGCAGCAGGAATAGCCAAAGTAGAGTTTTTAAGCGACCAGTAATTCACGGGACCTTGGGTATCTTGCAAGCTTTTAAACAAAATCCTACGATCGAGCAAACTTGTTCACGCGACTGACCGTGCGTACCAAACGTCAGCAATTGGCCAGTATAAAATCGGTTTATATGGGCGTAACACAGCATTTGCAGCTGCATTGAGTTTGGTTACGTTGCTGCGAAGTTAAACATGCATACACAAAAGTGTGAGAGGTTACGTAATAGGAAGAAAATGTTAGTACATCAGGGTGACCACCACTTGGAAAACCTGGAATTATCAGGTAAATTGTGGTCACCTGGAAATATCCGGGAAATGTCAGGGAGTTTTTAGTTCATCTCAGACATTTCAGGGAATTTTCTTGCCTAGTTCATTTTGAGCTTCCACAAAAGTCATGGGGAGGAATATAATGGAGTTTAGAGAGCATTACAGCATTTTTATTGAAAAGTTACCATTATCTAGGTATGATTTTACTCCATTGTCAAGTTCGTTGCTATTTCTGATGAACGTTTTGTCAAGTTCACTGACTGCAGTGTCAGAAACGGCTTAAAATACTTATCGTTATTAGAAAATGTGTTGAATAAAATGCCAAAATGTTGTTTTCATACTTGCAAAAATCAGGGAAATTTTTCGTTTTCTATCAGGGAAATCAGGGAAAAATCAGGGAATTTTCTTTGTTACAATGAGTGGCCACCATGTAAATATGCGCCTATCGAATGCTTCGCCAAATTCACTGTACAGTTGCTTTGTTCGTGCAAGTCTAGTCAGGCCCCATTAGGTTACTGGCTCCTTGGGCAAGTTAAACCCAACCGCCACCACCCCCCTCACGCACATCTCAAATTATAGTTTCATGCGCGCGCGATCAGGGGGACGAGAAAACAACTCATTTTTCTTTAATATACTTATATATTATTTGTATTGAATAGAGAGAAATTGAGAAAGAGAGAGAGGGAGAGAGAAAAGGAGAAAACGTGCGTGCATGAAATCAAATTACAAAATTTGTAGTTTTGTATTTACTTGCTGTTTTTATATAAGAAAAGGAATAAAATATCTTATTACGAGTATCACCCCACGCCCGTCCCATCCTAGCTTCCGTTCTGAGCAGTTGCCCAGTCTGCCCAGTTATAACATGGGGGTCTGAGAGCATTGCCAACTGTGACTAGAGATGTAAGTGTAAACCTGTTCTACTTGCTCTGCACCTGCGCTGGGTCGTTCTAATTATCTGTTAGTGATATTTACTCAGAGATCAGGCTTCTTAATGTAACTATATCTATTGACAATTCCAACAAAAACATTTATTGCTTATTAAAACAGTGACGGCTGATAATGATTTGTCCAGACCCGAAGTGTAAGAATAGCAGAAGAAATTACATGATATGGGACGACTAGGCCAAACGCAAGGAGTAAGTACCTCCAACTATTTCATGTAACTTAATTTTTGACCCATGAAACATAACCATGATATACAATAGAGCGAATTAAAAAAAAGTACAAGCATACGTAACATATTATGTTTTTTTAACACTTAAAATAAACCATTTTAACGGAAATAATTTAACTTTGAGTCTGATTTTAAAGAATAAATGTGCTAACAATACAAAACGTGTAACACATTAAAGTACCTAATGAACCAATTGTTAGTAACATGAAATGTTCGCATTTTCTTTTCGGTAAAAGCTAGAATTCTTACAACTCTAAGTTCGAGTGGTTTTCGCCACTTGGCCCTGACTTATTCGACATCGCATGGAAGACAGTGAGACGACAATAGTAAATGCATACCCAACTATGTGGCATAACTGTGTCCACGAGTAGCCGATGTGCAGGCGTTGTTTGCGACAGGAAGCTCGTCTACTACACTCTAAATCTAAATTAGTGAATATTCACTTATACACGCAGATGGACGGAGCAGGTTCAACAAACTGAATCAGTGAGAAACCACTGTGAAATCGGTGACTATTTTCTGATTCCGATAAATAGTGTCAACATTCCACAAGTAAATTAGTGAATGTCCACAGATTTTCCAGTAATTTTTCACTTATTCAATAAGTGAAAACTGTTCTTTGAAGACAACTGAAAAAACCGGTGAATATTCACTGATTCACTTGTGAGATGTTGGCACTCTTGATGGAAATCTGTGAATATTCACAA
This sequence comes from Medauroidea extradentata, assembly GCA_003012365.1. NCBI lineage: Eukaryota > Metazoa > Arthropoda > Insecta > Phasmatodea > Phasmatidae > Medauroidea > Medauroidea extradentata. The sequence continues at coordinate 14,120 of PNEQ01004997.1, read as the reverse complement.
ATTAAACAGTGAGTACTTTCACTGATTCAAATGGTTGAAACTGCTCCATCTATCAGCGTGAATCAGTGAATATTCAGTAATTCAGATTTAGAGTGTGACGAGGGAATATAAATACGGCATTTAACGTGCTGTGATTTTTACAGCGATGTCGCTCTTTGCACACATCGCTTTCATTAGTATTCTTTTATGAGAACGTCTGAAAATAGTGGATTTTCATTCAAGTCATGTTAGCAAAGACTTAAAATAATAAATAATTATAATGCAATACAGCTTTGCCTCGTTAAGACTCCAAGATGTCTTATTTTTAGAGATGAGGGTTTATCGCGAGAAAACTTGACTGTTTGCATGGATTTCAAAACACGTTCCGCTTATTAGATTATTAGTTTATTACTGGTATTTTCTTCTACATGGAGCAGTTATCCTATTTGACTGAGTCAATAACAATCCCGCTATTGCAATATTTGTTGCCTGTTATTGGTCTGCAAACAGATACGTTTTGTCACACGTACGTCACCCAATCGTATATGTTGCTAGAAACTGCAGCGTTGTCGAGGGTAGGTTGGCCCAAAACATTTTCGCGATATATACCATTATCTCTGATTATTTTATAATAGTTTTTCCTCAGTGGCTGAGAATAATTATCACAATATAGTGGCCAAAGGTAGTAAAACGCCAGTATGTTGATATAAAAATAGTTTATAGCAGTGGCGTGTGGTGAGGAATTGTAAGGTAAGCTGGTGTTTGCTCAGTACTGTGCAATCTCAGTTATAACCGTGCAACTGGGTCTAACAGAACGTAATGTGGCCAATCACAGGTTAGACGCACGGTACCTATTATACACATGTTTTGACGTCCACTGCACAACCACAGACTAAATAGTAATACAGACGTGAAATGACGTGGCGGCTTGTTTGATATAGGCGAACTTGGCCGCTTATTGGCTGCCCGAGGCTGTAGACTCCAGTCCCGTGTCTGTTTGGCTCCTGCATGTTACTACAGGTTTCCTATTGGCCTGGCTGCCGACTAGCAGAGCAGCTGCCTCACGCTGATTGGCACTAGGTGTTTCCGCCATGTTGCTGGCCAGGGAAGCCATTTTGCTGGCGTGTGTGACTGAGTTCGCCTTCCTGCCGACTATTTCACTTCTGTATTCCTAAATATTCTGTGGCACAGCTATGTCTGAGAGACTGACGTGTACACGTTGAAGTAAACAAGAACAGTTGAGAACAAACGCAGCTTGCCGTGCAACACAATCACAACACGCAACTGGTTTCCAGTTTCAAGCTTTCTACCCCTTCACAACAAAACTGAACTCAACTACAGTGCATCGCAAATTTATCTAATTCAATAGTACAGAGTACATACACGTTAAAATAAAGCATAAGAACTCAGTAAATACGTTAACGTATAGCAATGCCACTGGTTTCTGAGATCCAATCCAAGTAACTGCTGACTTTGGTGTATGCAGATGGATAGCCGGTAGAACAATAATTTTCTCCGAACGACACGATACCAATCTGGGTGAGGTCACCGTTTGAATCTTCTATGGCCAGAGGACCACCACTGTCCCCCTGAAACAGTGAACACAAGAATCACATTGGTGTTCAAATTCCAAATTTCCCCCCGTTTTTAGGGAATAGTATGGTTCGCGATGTAATATATATATAATATACATATATTTATGTGTGTATATATATGTATATATGGCTTAGAACTGGACCAAATCTGGCCAATCCCAGGCATTATTTCCCTTGTGGGATTACGTAAATATTAGCTTAATGATAATGCCTAAAGAATTGAAAAAAAATTACATAAATTATTTGTTTAACACTAATAAGTAAATTTATTAAATATTTATTCTTCCATTTTAATAGTGCAGCATATAGGCCTATGAATATTTCATTTCAAAACTAGATCAGGATTTAATATTTCATTGAATCACAGTAGTTATCACGAATAAATTGACGGTAAGCCTAAATACATGCTGTTTAAACCATAAATTTCACCGTGAAATTAAATTTAAAATTCATTTGTATAACATAACTAGTTTAAAATAAAAACGTGTTTACTTTATAAATACCATTAACCTTCTAAAGCCTTTAATTAAAATAAAAATATCGGAATTAAAAAATTACGTTTATCAGTTTTTCTAACGTTAATTTACGCCATTGGTAGATTTATTTAATCTACTATTTCAAACCTCGACAAAAAGATATGTAATATATTATAAATGTAGAATGTTATATCTGAACCGACAAAAACTAACGGAAAATGGTGGGTCAAATTCATCAACATTTAATTGCAGTAAGTTTTCAGTTTACGTTATAGTTGTTAGTCTTTGAGACTCATGAAAGCCATTACAAAGTACAGCATAATAATCACTTATGCTAATAAGGAATCCAGATGACTCCCTACGTTGGTTTTAAAATCTAAGTCGCTCCAAAACGGTTTACATTGTTTACATACACTTTCAATCGAGCTTTTTTCTGCAGTAAGAGTAAGAACTGCACGAAAAATAAAATTACCGTAGCTAAAAAACTATATCTGTATTTTACGAAACATTCTACGTAGCTATAGTTTTTTAAAATTATCTTTAGAACTTTTCTGTTGGTAAGAAATTATTTATTTTAATGCTTAATTTACCATTTAACCATGTGGTCGCAATCCAGGCAGGAAAGGCCCATAAAGAAAACTTTTTAAAAATATTTTTTTAAAAGAACTTACTCTGCAAGGGTTCTTCCCGTCTGCGCCGGAAGTGCAGATGTGTGTGTCGGTGACAGACTCATTGAACCTGGCGCTGCAGTACGAGTTTTGGACCACAGGCACTTTGACGTATCGCTGCTCGTCACTTTGCACGTCGCTGCCTGCAAGGCGAACACAAACACTGCACTACCCAGGTCACTCAAACTTAACGGCTTGTGAGCTCCTGCTGGCACTTACTCCACGTGACGGAACGCGAGATTTTGTACGTGTGAGTGGAGCTCGGAAACGATAGAGGAACACAACTTGGAAGCATTCAGACATAATACGAGTCAACATACAAAGCCATGACATGTCAAAAAATCTGGAAATTAGTTGTTAAACATCCTTTATTTTAAAACGAATGTGTTACACACGGGTAAAAACACAGAGTCGGCAAACTTAAGAGGGCGTAATAAATAAATAAGCGCTGGTTTTTACAATTAATATCTACACTTTTTGAAAGCCAATATAGGAAATCTACAAAACAGCAATCCTTGATAATTATATTTGCCAACTTTATGAACAAACGTTTATCCAGAATGATACATTTATTAATTGGGATCTCTTGCGCCGCAATTAAATGTACGATATCTCGACGTCAGGGATTGTTCTTCAGATATACGTTATTCGAGAAAAACTTTTGCTCAGAAAGTTGGCAAAAACTTGTATGTAATTGCTGTTTTTTTTTTTTTTTTTTTTTTCCTTTTTGCATATTGGCTTCGAGAAACCCACAATTCTGAGCTGATGCTTTTAGCGCTGAATAATTTACCACGCCCTCTTAAGGCAGCTCCCTATAATGATTGCGTTTGTGTGTGCGAGGCATAACATCGATAAAGCGCCAAGGTTGCCGTCAGCCGTATTACAGTATTACCTTCACGTGAAAACCACTCAACGACGCTTTTTTGTCGTTCGCTTTGTCTCGTCTGTTGTTTCGTACTTACTGAGGGAATTCCTTTTGTGAAATAATCTCTGTTATTTATTTTTTGCTTGGTTTGTTTGTTAAGGCTTGGGTACTCGTTTTGTGTCATTTTCTTGTAAATCACTGACTTGTGGCATTGTATATGTTTACCTTTGTTTCCCAGTTACAAACAAAGTCCTTTTGTTTGTTTGTCTGTTTGTATTTGTGTGTATTCTCTGGTTTTCTGTGATACCATTTGCCGCAATGGCGTATGTCCAAAAATGCTTCTTTAGTTTGTAATGTTCCTTCTTAATTAGCATTGTAAGAAATTTATTTTCTTAAGATCTTGTTAAATTAAATATGGTGGATATGTATGGTTTTGAAAGCCTTTTTCTTATAAGTAACGTCGACATTGCGCGCGAATGAATTGTAAATATCGTATGTCGTACTAGTATGAAGTTTGAAGTTACTCACGTTAGCAAATATATTTATTTATATTTTTGTTTTTGTTTTTCTGAAAAAAAAAAATAGATGAAATAGCATCACCCCATGATCTCAGCACACTTACAAATAATATTTAAAAAATGTTTAACGAATTAAGTCAAATTTAAATTTTTAACTCGAATTTCCTAACAATGTACATCAAATTTTTAAGCAATTTTCGAAGTCCCTGAACTGTCATGAAATACATTTGTTGGAAATTACAATTAATATATAATGCTTGGTGATTGTTATTTACATTTCCTATAGAAATTTTAACTAATCAGCCAAAAGCAGAACATCGATTGCAGATGAAGTAGGCGCATGATTTCTATATAATTTCGTTCATTGTATTTATTGTCTTGCATTTGGATCTCAGTCTTTGTAGCTGTCCACTTGATGGCGGGGTAGTTATCCGAACTTACCCTGTTTGTAACCGTTAGTTAACTGCACGATTGCGGATAACAGAAACGTATGGGCTTTACGCTTGATAAAGTATTACATATTGCTCACTTTCAGTATGGCGCAAGTATTGTGAGGCCAGAACTTCTGGTAGCAGGTAAAGGTCACAGGTAGAGACCACAACAGTAATGACTTAGTGACCTTCCTGTACAACATCACTGGTATCGTAATTGGGTATTCGGCTGGAACTTGATGCATCTACGATTATATCACGTTGTTAGTTTCTCCACAAAAACACCAATGTTTTATTATGAGTTCTTGTCTTGGCAATATGTGCTACACGACGTCCACTATCTCAGGCGATCTGAGTCTCGTTGCCTACAAAAAAAGGTCACCGTATTTCCTTGTCGTGTGCACCCTACCTTCAATCTGCGACTATGGTTGTGGTTGGTGCAAATATGATAGAGGCTTTTCATGCTTATTTTATACACCTAATTCATATGGAAGAACGCCATAGTGGTGCCAATCCCTAAGCCAGGGAAGCCCACCTCATCGCCCACCTCATATAGACCCATTTCACTCCTCTGCATCTTGTCCAAGGTCGCCGAGGAAGTCATCCTCCGTCGCCTCACCATCGCAGTACAAACCTGCAACCTCCTTCCCAATCACCAGTTCGGGTTCAGACCCAAACACTCCACCACTCACGCCATCGCCCGTGTGGAGCAACTGGTGGTCCACGGATTCTCCAGGCGGCAACACACGGGCATGGTTCTCCTTGATCTCGCTCGCGCATTCGACTCTGTCCCACATCACCAGCTCATATCAC